>JAVHLU010000044.1:0-123792 GCA_036785755.1 Colletotrichum ledebouriae
ATAAAACCCGCTCCTTTATTAACTACTCTACTATATATAGAGAGTATATTATTAGTATAGCCCTTAAGAGGGCTTACCTTAATACCCCTATAGGGGACTCTATAAGGCGTAATAGTATTAGAGCTAAATAAGTAAACTTAGTAGTAGAAGTTTAGTAGGTTATTATATACCCTATAGAGTAGCCCTTCTTCGAGTAGGTCCTCTATATTACTAAGGCAGAGGCGGCCTAGGGAGCCTAGGCGAACTAGAGGCGGTATTAGCGGCGCGGGTAGTGCACGAGAGGAAAAGTCGATAGTTTCGTAGTTTAAATAATTAAAAACCACGTTATTATTAATATAAAGTTAAAGATCGTGAGGCTATAGGCATATATAAGTGCGGCTATAGTTAGGAGAGTTACAATCACGTGACCGAAGGCTATATATTGTTAGGAGGCGCGGAGTTAGAAGGTCTATTGCACTTAAGTAGGTAAAATCACTATGCAGTGGCTAGAGGCTAAGTATTTATATCTATAATAAGGTATAACGAATATAATCTTCTATTTATTATTAGATATAATTAGCTAGTTAAAAAACCCCTTAGTAATATTAATAGCTAAAAAGATAGTACTTCTAGAGAGAGAGCTAAGGATCTTATCTTATCTAAGTAGAGGGTATATATTAAGTTATATCTTAGTATTAATATATTAGAGATTAATAATAATACGTAGTTTATTATTCCTCTATACTATAAATACTAATACTATAGCTAAGTATAGTTCTCCTAAGGGTACCTTTTCTATAATATTAGCCTTTAATAGAGAGTCTAGCACTAAATCTATAGCAGTCTTATCGCAACGCGATAGGAAGTATAGATATTAGTAAAGGTTAGCAATATCTATATCGTCTTTAAATAGGATTAGTATATTAATACTATTATTAAATTTACCTACGCTAGGTGCGAATAATAGGTAGAAGTTATTAATAAGCTATCATACCTATTATTAATACTCTTATCCCTAATAGTCTAATATATCCGCAGCGATATTAGGAGGGTTATTATTATAATATTAAGGTACGTGGAATAGATATCTATCTAGATACTTTAGGTCGGGTAGCTTATCTTCTAGGCTATCTAGGTCTAGTAAATCTATTAAAGGAATAGCTAAAGACGTATTAATAACGAAGGTATCTATAGATAAGGTAACGTTAATATATTATAATGTACCTAAGCGCTATCCTTTGTAGATTATTATAGGTACTAAGCTAAAATTTAAGAAGGGAAGAGCGTAGTTCTATTTAGTAGTAATAGTATATAATAAGGATCTATAAGATAACTATTATAAGTTAGAGAAGGCATAAGGTTATATAATATAGCTATATAGTATAACTAGTAGCGCTTAATATTAAATGAGCATATTAAATCTATAATCTAGGGGAAGAACGTAGTCCTAATCTATATATACCCATACCTACTAATATTAAGGTTAATAAGGTATAGTTAAGGTAATAGGGATAGAGTTACTATTATCTATAACTAGGTAGTTATTATTATAGAGGTTACTCTAATAGATATAAAGGGTATACTTAAATAAGAAATATCCTCTAAGGATAAAGTTATAAGATATAGAGTTAGTAATATATACTAATTTATTAACTCTTAGGATAAAGCTATCTTAACCTTATAAAATAATAGGAATAGTAGCTATAGAGGAAATCAAGGGTCCTCCTTATCTAATACCCCTAAGTTAGAAGGGTTTATAAGGTTTAATATTAATATTAGGGTAGTATTAGTCTATAAACTTCCGTTTAATTAGTAATAGAGCTAAGTAGGTATTAAGTAGAGCGGTATATTAGTAGCTAGATAGCGTATAGATAACTACTTTAAGGTAGGAGTAGGAGTTAAATTAGTAGGAGTTAAATTAGTAGGATATACTATTAATAATAAAGAATATATATGTTTTAGTATAAGTATAAGAGGGAATTTAGGTTATACATTTAATATCTAACTAATCTAAAGCCTTATTAATTATAAATAGGATACTAAGAGTAATCTATTTATCCTCTACCTATAGAACGGAATTTTATAGGGAAGGCTCTAAAGTAGGGGTAATAAATAATAAGATAGTATTATTATCCTTATTCTATACTAAGTCTATTATATTTATTAATAATAAGGGCTAGATATTAGTTAAGGTATATAATATAATTAATATAGGTTCTAAGTTTTTTATATTAATAGCGGTATAAGGGGTTATTATTATTATAGGAGATACCTTAGTATTATCCTTAGGGGACTTCTAGCTATGTTTAGCCTTAATTCCTACTATATTAGTAGTAAGGATATCTTTATAGTAAAGTTATAGCAAAATACGTTCTATAATTAGTAGTTACTAAGAGAGTTTAAAGACTTAGAATCTAATAAGGAATTATAAGAGTTATAATTATCCTCCTAACTTATATAAGGGGATAGAGATTCTAATAGTAAATACTTATAAGGATATCTTATAATAATATAAGCTTTAACTAGGTATAGGAATTAGTTATGATTAGAATAGTATTTAAAATAAGTAGAGTAGTTAGTATTACAATTATATAGTTAGTAATCTCTATCCTATTCTTATTAGTTATTATAAGTAGGGTTTAAGGCTTATTTATTTATAAGTTAATTAGTTTTATCCTTAGTAAGTTTATTATAATTATAATAATTCTATAAATCGCGAGATTTATTACGTTATCCCCCTAAATATCTAGCTTAAGGTTCTTAGTTATCTTAGCAAGGATAGAAGTTATTATATTATTAATTGCGAGGTCTATAGTTATATCTAGGATATTAGTCTTAGTATTAGTCTTAATAGCAATCCTAGTAGTAGTTATTATAGCGTTAGTTATAGTAGTTATAAGTTCAGAGGGTTTGCTTGCGAGTAGTAGGAACGTATAGGGTTCCTATATTGTTTTCCTTAACTAGTAGAGGGTATAGGTCAAAATACCTATATAGTGTTTCCCGAATTGTGCCTGCGAACTGGGTGAATTTGTTGTAGTCTTTTTGCGAAGGGGCTGCGGCGTAATTCCGAGCTCAATAGTAGTTATAATCCTCACGAAGTTAATTATTATAGTTATAATACTTGCAATTATCTATAGCGTTTAACTACTTCTAGATCTATTCTTATAGGTTATAGTTATACTTCTAACTAGCTCGTTCTATATACTCCTTAGCGGCGATCTATGATTTTAAGTCCTAAAGGGTATTATAACTACTAAGATAGAGAAGGGCGCCTAGGTCTAGGTCTATACCTAATATAAGGCGTTAATATTAACTATTCTTATTATACTCTCCTACTTTATTATATAATTAGATCTTCTTATTAATATATATCTATAATAGTAATATATTTTTATTTATAAATATATACTTAAGCTAATTAGCTCTAATAAGTATAGCTTAATAGTCCTTCTAGAAGTATTCTAGGAGTAGGGTTTTCTATAAGTCTAGTTTAGAGGTTATCTTAAGGTATTAGTAATATAAGAGTAAATTAAACTATATATTACTATCTATCTCTTTTATTAAAATATTATAACTAATAGCTTAGGTAATAGGTTTAAATTTATATAAGTTTATAAAGTATTTAATCTTATTAATATATAAAAATATAAGCGTTTTTAAGTTATTATATATAAAGATTTCTAGTTTTAACTTCTCTTTATTTAAATAAGAGTTATATAATTATAGCTATTACTAGTTATAATTATAGCTAAGAGGATTATCTTTCTAAATATATAAGGAGGAAGGATACCTATTATTATAGTAATTAATTAGTTATTTTAATTATTAAGGAGTAGATAGATAATAAGAAGGAGTATTTAATTAAATAGAGATAGGTTAAGAGTAGGTTTAGATAAGGAAGGGTATTTAGAGAAAGAACTAAGGAAAAGTAATAAGTTATATATTAGCTAGAAAAGGTCTTATTTATATAAAACTAGGCTAATAAAGTATAGGAAGCTATCCCTAAGGTATATTAGATTTAATAAGCTATTAATACCCTTAGGATCTAGAGTTAGCTAGTTATTATATATAGGATAATAATAGCTAAGGGTTAGCTCTCTCTTTATTTTTATAGCGTTTTAAAGGGGATATTTCTAGCTTAGATTAGGATTCCTCTTTAGTAGCTTTTAAACCCCTTATAATATAATTAACTACTTATAGTAATTAGTTAGAATAAGGAGTAAGGATAGCTAAGGAGCTATTATTAAGATTATATTAAGTTAAATCCTTAATACTCTCTTATTAAATAGGAGATAGATTATATAAGGTATTAATAGCTATATTAACTTATTTATTAATAATATACTATTTCTATTATAAGTACTATCCCTTATCTTATAGGTTAATAAGGATATATAGGGCCCTAGTATTTAATAGATATTAGTATTTAGTAATAAGAAATACTAAATTAATAGCTAGCTAAGAGTTAATTACTAGGCTCCTTAATTAAATAGGCTTATCTAAGACTCTAGGGCTAGATCTAGAACCTAATATAGCGCCTTATAGAAATATACCTATTATTATTTTAGGTTAGATAGTAATAATAGTTATATATCTAATATATAGCTTAGGGAAATTAAATAGCTATCTAAGTAATAAGAGGGGTAGTTATAATATAATAATAGGTATAGAGTTTATAAATAATAAGAAAAGGGAGTTAGATATTTAAGAATAAGACTCTAATATAATAACTAGCTATATAGAGAGTTACATTAAGTTTAATAAGCCTCTTAGTTATTATTAAATACTTAAGGGAATATTTAAGAGTAATAAGAGTAATAAGATTAGTAATAATAAACTAATATCTTTTAGATAAGCTCTTATAATATAAGTAAAAGATACCTTTATAGCTTTATTTTATATAGTTAGTAAGAGAGATATTAGTAATATTATTTAAAGTTATATTAGAAATTAGAAGAGAGGTTAGAAGAGAGGTTAAAAAAGACATTAAAAGAGGGGTTAAAAGAGGGAAGATAAGGGAGCTTATATAGCTAGTAGAGCTAATAGAGTAGGAGGTAACTAAGTCTTCTTATAAAAATAATATATCTATTATATTATCTCTAAGTTTTAAAACAAAGAGGCTTAATTATACTAGGAGGTAATAGCTAATAATTACTCTTCTCTTAATAATTACTCTCCCTCTATAATTATAAGAAATAATTATATAATTAGTTTAGGTATAGTTTCCCTTCTAAGCTACTAACTAGCTAGGTTCTAATTATTCTATAAAAATAAGCTATAAGGGTTTAAATCTAATAACTAATAAGAGGGTATAGCTACTAATATAAGTTAAAGAGGCGTTATTACTACTAATCTAGGATTTAGTATATAATCTAATATAGGAGTTATATTTAATAGGTTAGAAGTTACTTATAGAGCTAAACTAGAAGTTATATTTTATAAAGTAGTAGTAACTACTAATAATATTAAAATAACTATTAATAATATAAAAGCGATTAGTACTATAGGTATTATAGGAGCGTTAGATAGTAAGTTAATTATTATTATAAGGTCCTTAGTACTAGTAGGGCCTAGAGAGCCCGCTTTAGTAGTAGTAGTAGTAGCTATAGTAGCTATAACTATAGCTTTAGATATGAAGCGACCTCGAGTATCTCTTAGCTAATTAGCCCCTTATTGATAGACTATTCTACCAATATATAGTATATAAGTTATTAAATATTATTTATAATATATAAAACTTAAGGTTAAATCTCATTAAGTAGTAGGGATACTAGTTATATCTTAGCTAGAGTAACTAAGTAAAAAGGGAATAGGAGTATAAATAATATCTAACTTAATTAGATACCTAGGACTTAATAATCCTATTTAAAAGTATTTATTATTATTATTATTAGTAGGGTAAAACTAAGGTTTTAGACTTTATAATTATATTTAAGGTTAGATTTCTTATTTATAATATAAAATACTAATAATAAGGGATTTATTAGAAAGAAATTTAATTAAAATAGAAGGTAAAGGGGGGTTATATTACTATATAAAGAGCTAGGCTTTATAAGAAATAATAAATAAATATAGAACTACTTAAAGTAAGTAAATAAATATCTCTCTATAAAGCTAGGTATAATATATCTAGAGAGACTAATTATATAGGCAGGGGTCGCTAGGGGAGAAGATACCCTGGCGGGGGCCTACCCCACGTCACGTGACAGGACTGACGATTGCGGTTGAATTTGGACATGCTATTCTGAGAGGAGAAGTCGCTATAGGAGATTAATCAAGGCTGAGACGACTTACCAGTGCCACGTGATCAATAGCAGTCTGATGCTTCACATCCTCAGCGTCAATGAGAACCCTCACATTCTTGTCTTGCGCTGCGCTGCAGATCTCAACCATGGCATCTCGGAAAACGTCAAGCCGCTGACCAGAGACCTCTATCGCCTTGTCCAAAGAGACGGTCTGCGCCGTTCTCGAACATCTTCATAACTTTTAGGGTGGGCTTCCCGGCCCCTGTGCAGGCTTGTCGATAGTCTCGAGGTTGCAGGAAACCCAGTTCGTCAACTGAGGCTCATCGAATGTAAGTCTGGTAATGGTAGTTGACGGACTTGCAGTTGCTTCACGAGCGAACGCCAACACAGCGCCATCAATCCCCATGCGGCGGAGGTTGCCCACCTTTTTCTCAATCTCAGTTTTTGTTGAACCGATGCAGATGACGTCGTAGAAGGTCCTTTCGAGAGGTCGCCGGAGTAGAGAAGTCTTTGCGATTCGGGCGCTATGTTTTTTGGTCGTGGTGAGAAATTTTGAGGGGACTGTTGATGGGAGAGACGGAAATGACAACAACAGTATTGAACGGACAGGGACGGGTAAAGGAATTCTTTATAGGACTCGTCTCGCAGGCGTCAGGGGAGGTGCTTGGACGGCGGCTTGAACAGTCTGGGGCGTTGCCTTGAAAGTTGCATATGAGCGTGCCTGTGGCGATCGAGATGGGAATCGGTTTGACTGGTAGATGGTACGCAGGATACTCGACGACTAATTCGGCGAGGACAGAGTTCGCTGTTGAGCGAGAGGCCAGACTTCAGACGTTGCGACGATCGCTTGAACTCAGCAGCACAACGCATCCTGCTCATCGTCGCACAATCTCTCGTCTATTCTTTCAGGGCTATGGCTCGGGTCACCACCCGTTGCGTCTAGGGTCCGTCAACCGATGTTCACCATCACGAGTCTCGGTCCCGTTGTCAGGAATAGGCAATAACTTATTCAAGGGTCCCCAGGTGGCGTGCGGATAAGGATTGTGATGGATGGATCGGAAGTTCCACACTGATGCGGGGGAGCACGATTCGAGGTTAGCTTAAGTGCCGCTCCGCCCCCGATGCAGGCCGGGGCCCGTATCGGAGCCGGCAAGCCGATCCCGGAAGTGTAATCAGAAAGCTGGTCAGAGCGGCAAAGCTGGCGAGGAACCTTGGATTCTGACGGCACATGTGAACGAGGCGCATTTTATAAGTCTCTTTCATACGTTGCCTCCGCCCTGAAGGTTTTGGCTGTCCTTTTACTCCTCTAGACGACCTAAGAGCTCTTCTGCCGGATGTCGGGTTTATCGAAATATCCGACCGTCGCTTGGTGTGGCCTCTCAACCCGCGGCCCCGTGACCCTCATCTCAAGGAGCTCGGTTCGTGGACTCGTGAGAACTTGGCTTGTAAAATAGCAGGAATGATCATGGCGCCTATGACACGCGTACACGGGTGGAGGCAGAAGGAGGTCCAAGTTCTCGCGGCTGGGGTTAGGTGGGACCTCAGTGATAGGGAAAACCACGGTTATTGGCCAATGTGAGTTTCATTGCGCCTGTGATTGTTTGGCACGGCCGTTCTGATCATTCCGTAGTCGAGCTATCTGGGCTAAGAAGCCTACAGAATGAAGGTCACTATCCGGTGCAAGCGAAACGATGTCGAGCCAGGGACCAGCGAGGTTAGAATTTAGTTGTAGTCGAACGGCACCTGGGCAAGGCTTACCCATCGTTTTTCTTTACACGAATGGCCAATCATCCATAATGGGAAAAACTTAGCCTAAACGGCAGAAAGAGCGGTTGGTCGTTGAGTGAAGTACCTCAGCGCCCGCTGCGGATCGGGCCGGAGCTTTTCGGGCACATGTGGGTATAGAACCCGGGACTAGCGGGTGATGTCTCCGTGATTTAGCGTGCGGTGGGCCATCCCGAGGAAGCTCTCCATGCCAAACGGGGTCAGTCTCAGCAGGGTGACAATCGCACCATGATTCAAAGCCTGAAGGTGTGGTTCATGGAGCAAAACCACCTCCTTTGTAAATGGTTACGGCGCACAGCGACAACGGGCCCACGACAATACAGGGAATATGGGTGGAACGCACACATCTTTGCTTTCCTATAAATCGTCTACGAGTGGGCTTTCTTGCGGACTCAGGATCAAACCGTTGCCCGCTAGGGATGCCAACGGGCAGGATCTATCTCCTGCCAAATCTCAGATCTGGACTGAGAACGGTGTTGCTTGCACGCGAGAGAGTTGTCGGAATGTGCTCATTCTCAGTACTCAAAGTGGCTCAACTGGCGTTAAAAGAAGCGCTTGCTGAAAGCGAGGCGGAAGCACCTTCAGGTACCTACCTCAGAACATGAACCAGTAGGTAGTGGATGAATAGACTATGATCCATCCGACAGTTCCTTCCCAACTTATTCGTCCCGACCTTTATGGGGGTTCTCAAACGGTTCTTTCCTTCCCTGTGACTTTCACTGCCAAACAAACCTTTCCACGCAATGCCAACTTCATCTCTTCCGCCAATTCCATCATTTCCACCAGCTCTACTATCCGGTCTGCAGACTTTCGTCATCAGAAATAACACGCACTCAGCAGACTTTTCTTTCTCGCCGCAAAATGGTACCAAACGACCCAAACGACCCCATCGTACTCAGCAGACTGTGTCGAATGCCCTCGTGCGATATTCACCCACCACTCGAGTTGATCACTTTCCATGGCACAGCTATTCAATCCGACCTGGACAAGCGAGCAGACGACATCCTAGATTATTTCGAAGGTTCTTCTGAAAGAGAGAGTGAGCCCGACCACCCCGATAACTTGATCAAGTCCGAATGCTACAGCTTCAACACGGAGACTATCAGGTCTTTCGCAGCTGCTATGATGGGCGCTGAGGGTTGTCTCTAGAGGCACGCTCCTGACTGCACCATCTTCGAAGCCATCGGAGCTCCACAAGCTGTCATATCAGCCATGATACAAGCGAGGAACAGAGTCACCAGTATAAACGCACCCCGGGCGGTCGTTGCCACCGCTTACGAGTTTTACTACCGCGACGAACTGTCCGTCTCAGAAGTGCCCCAAATGCAGAACGAGATCATGGTACTGGCCTATCGATTCTATTATCCCCGCCGGGTGCAGGGCAGCATGTCCCAGGGAAACATCATCGATCAGCCATGGCTTCCTGCGTTCAAAAAGTATGACTCAGTCGATGAAAGATTGTTGGAAAAAAAGGACGGAGGACTGAAAGATTGACAGAACAGTGACCGGAAGAACAGAAGGACGACTGAGAACGCTACGGTGGTGATTCAATATCAGTTTGCGAGTCGAAGGGAGGCGAAAAGACATCGTTTACAGGTCGTCAATGGAGCCGCGTTTCAAAAATAATAGTTATAAAATAAAAAGTGGTCCACTGGTGAAATTAGCAAATTGACTTGGTGCGTTCATTCTTAAGGGGGTCAAACAATTATAAAAAACCGAATCGCGCAACAATGATCCACGTAGGATGTGTATCTTGTATGCCAAGCCTGCAGCATGATATTTTATTGATCGTGCAGTATGCCACAAGAAGTCAGTCTGTCGTTTACGAAAACTACTGGTTGCTGCTTCAATCATTGAAAAAAAAGTATCTCTGACCTTGATCTCCGGAATTGGCAAAATGGGGCCGGCCCGGGGAAATTCCACTCTCGGGTCGTTTGCTCAGGCCGTCAACCCCGCACTCCCGGTGGTGTAGGCCGAGGCAAGCCAACGCGGCGGTTGGGGAAGCGCCGTTGCTCAGGGACACCGATTACCCCAAAATCACAACCTACCTCATCTCTCAGACTCAATTGAAGTTCCGGTTCTCTCATCTCACACCAACTTCACAAAGTAAATTCTGTCGGTGGGTGATTGTCGACCGTCAATACTCCCTCTTCTCAACCTAGCAAGCCCCAACAATTGAGTCTACGTCATGGCATCCAATGAGATACCCCGCAAGCTTTGGGAACATCCAAATCCAAAGGGAACGGAGATGTGGGAGTTCTTGGAATCTGTGAACATCCACTTTGGCCTTCATCTTAGAGTATTCTATCCGCTTACTCATTTCTTCATCTTCGTTCCTTGATTGGCTTACACAGAACCAGACGTTTGATGACCTTCACAACTGGTCTGTCGCCAATCGATCCAAGTTCTACGGTCACTTGTTCAACTACGCCAACCTCATCTACGAAGGCCGTCCGACTTCAGTTGTGGATGAATCACTTCCAATAGACGCCATCCCCAAATGGTTCCACGGTGTCCAATTGAATTGGGCCGAGAACATCCTCTACTCTCGCGGTCCTACAGATATGCCCGACCATCATGGCAACGTGGGCAAGGAAGACGACAAAATCGCCGTTACCGAGATTCGGGAAGGAAACACTGGTGAGGTCCGAAATCTCAGCTGGGGCGACTTGCGAAAGGATGCGGGGAGTTTAGCAGCTGCCATGAGAGCTCGCGGGGTGAAAGAGGGGGACAGAATCGTCTTGGTGGGCGCCAATTCGATTGAGACACTGCTGGTATTTACAGCCGCCACATGGCTTGGAGCCATCTTCAGCAGTTCGTCGACGGATATGGGCGTCAAGGGAATCCTACAGCGAACCACGCAAGTAGATCCCAAGGTAAGCAGGCACCTCGTCACACTTTTGCCCGCACGCCCACTAACTTTCCGTCCAGTTCATCTTTTTCGACGATGCCACGGTATACAACGGCAAGACCATCGATCTCCGCGAAAAGATGACCGAGGTCGTCTCCGGCATGAGCTCCTGTCCCTCATTCGCCGGCCTCATCTCCATCCCCCGTTTCTCGAAGCCCTACCACGTCGCGTCAGTCCCCAAGACAGAGCTCTGGGCCGATTTTCTTGAAACCGGCGGCTCGTCACCACCACCGTCCTTTGTCCGAATTCCGTTCCACGCCCCTTTCCTAATTTACTACTCCTCTGGCACGACCGGCATTCCGAAGGCCATCGTTCATACCGTGGGAGGTGTCATCCTCAATATCGTCAAGGAAGGCCGTCTGCATGAATCCATGTCGCCGGAGTCCGTGTGTCTCCAATACACCACCACCGGCTGGATCATGTACCTTGCTAACGTAGCGGCCCTATTGAATGGTGCAAGAGTGGTCATGTACGACGGCTCGCCTTTCGTTCCGGACCTGACCTCCTTCATCCGTATCCTCGGAGAGCAACGCGTGACGAAGCTCGGCATCAGCCCGAGATGGATGTTCGAGGTTGCCAAGAACAAGATCAGCCCGCGGGAGGTTACTGACCTAAACTCGCTGCGCGTCGTGACGAGCACGGGCATGGTCCTTTCCAATCAGCTCTTCGAATGGTTCTACGATGCTGGATTCCCGAAGCACGTCCACCTAGCCAATATCTCGGGAGGCACTGACATTGTAAGCCGACAGCTCACTCTCTCCATATTATACTGACATGATCTTAGGCGGGCTGCTTCGGGATGGAAAACCCCCTGACTCCAGTCTACGTAGGCGGCACCCAGGGCCCTTCTCTCGGCGTCCCGATTGAGATTTTCGACGCACAACTTCCCAACGGCCCAGGCAAGCCCGTACCACACGGCGAGCCAGGCGAACTCGTCGCAACGGCCGCGTTCCCGAACATCCCCTGCTTCCTCTGGGGAGACTCGACGTCTCCGTCTTCATCTGCATCCAGCTTCGCATCAGCGCCACCTGGAACCAAGTACCACTCCGCGTACTTCGCCCGCTTCGACCATGTGTGGGCTCACGGTGACTTTTGCCAGGTCAACCCAAAGACGGGCAACATCGCCTTCTTGGGTCGTGCCGATGGCGTTTTGAACCCGAGTGGCATTCGTTTCGGCAGCGCCGAGATCTACGCCGTCCTTGAGCGCAACTTCTCGGGTAAAGTGGTGGACAGTCTGTGTGTCGGTCAAAGGAGACCCAGTGACGACGATGAGAGCGTCATGCTATTTCTGATGATGCGTCCTGGGGAGAAGTTTGACAAGAAGCTGGTGGGAGAAGTCAAGGATGCGATCCGGAGGGAGTTGACAAAGCGACACGTTCCCAAATACGTCTTTGAGACCCCCGAAATCCCGGTAAGTTGATACTGTCTCCATGTACGATGCTGATATGAATGCTAACGAACCGGTAGACAACGGTAAACCTGAAGAAAGTAGAGCTGCCCGTGAAGCAGATCGTTTCCGGCCAGCACATCAAACCCAGCGGCACCCTCCTCAACCCCCAAAGTCTAGACTTCTACTACCAGTTCGCTAAGGTGGAGGAGGTGCTTGCCGGTAAGGAGAAACTGTAATGCGTAGGCGTACATAGAAAGAAGAAACGGGTATTTCCAGGCTAGAAGATCCACGGGAGTAGAACGTCCATAAACAATTACTATTTCTTTTTTTCCAAACGCCTTGACTCATTATCGAGCTTTCCCCTTGTTTATAATCTTCCCAACTCAGCCTTCTCAACAACAACACTCTCCGGAAACTTCCCAGCATGCACGCCATACCTCCACACCATATACCCAGCTGTCCCCGCCACGCTTCCCAGCCCAGCCGCCCCAGCAACTCCTCTCCATCCTCCCACAGTCCCCTTCGCACCCGCGCGCCGCCACAAGCTTGATGCGACAAGTCCCGCCGCGGCACCTCCATACGTCCAGTCGTCCGTCTCCAGTTGGCCCGGGTTCTCGAGCAACCTCCACGCGCGGTCACGCCACTCGATGTCCTCGCGCCCTTGCATTCTTCCGGCGAGAGCCAGGCCCATGAGACTCAGGCCGACGACGCTGGCTGTGCCTGTCGTGCGGAGGTGGCGGGGCAGGGCTGTCGTGGCGGATTGTAGTGTTGCGGCGACGGCGCCTGGGGCAGCAGGAGAGGCCACTGGGTTGCCGGCGCGGAGGCGGGCGTAGATGGCTCTGGCTGAGACGGCCCCGAGACCCACAACGGCGCCGGTCGTGTAGCCCCGGGTCAGGACGTGGACGCCGAGAACTGTGCGCGAGAGGGGCTGGTCTTCTGCGTAGGCTGTGTGGGGAAAGTAGCGGGACATGTCTGGCGTTCTCGATTGAGAGGTTCTCGAAGTGAGACGAGAGAGTAGGGACTTGGTAGACGCTGGTTTGAGGTTTGGTTGTTGGGCACAGCTAAAAGGATGGATAACTCGTTGGGACTTGGCTTTTAGCTCAAAGTATGCGGGGACCTTTCGTCTTCAAATGTCACTCTCATACCACTTCTCGTGCCATTTAGGGACCATTCAGCTGGCACGACCTAGTCGACTGGGTGCAGCCGGGGTTCAAGACACCAATTCCCCCGAGCATGTCAGCGCGGCTGGTTAATCTGGCCCCAGACAATCGACGCTAGCGTGCCGAATGCGAAAACTGGGCGTTCGCCCAACAAGTCGGAACTTTTGGATTAATCAGTTTAGCGAGAAAGAATGCGACTAGCACTCGCGAGGAGTGGCTGCTTATGTCTCTTAGCTCCCGCATGTCAGACTGAATCGCGATCTTATGATGTTTAGTCGTTATTAATCAGTGTATGTACCGACACTTCTTTAGCCATTCCATGCTGGCACGCCTTGGATGCCCTATTCATGCAGTAGACGCCAACTATTCTCGCGCCATCCAGATAACATTATGGTGGCTGGGAGGGTGCTTGTTTTAATCGTCATCAGTCATCTCCATCATGCTCTCGCCTTTCTCATCGTCGTCCATCAGGATCGCCCTCGCCCGGCTGACTTTTGCCTTCCCCTTCGTGTCTGCTCGTCGGCCTGCTCTCTGCAGCACACGTTCTCGAGCAGCGGCTTTGCCAACATCCAGCTCGTTCTCGAAGGCATCTAGGTCGTCACCATCGAACACGTCGATGACCGATGTTTCCTCCAAAGCTTTGTTGAGTAATTCTGTCGCGATTCCATCTTGAGGATTGATGGCCAGAGCCTCATGCAGCGGTACGATGGCTTTCTCTGGAAAGCCCTGTTCCAGATAAATGAGTCCTTTTGCGCAAAAAATAGCGGGATCCTTGCCTCCCTGACGCAAAACTTCGTCGAATTCCACATGAGCCTCCTTCCACAAACGCAGGCGACGGTACGCATGCGCCAGATTTGTTCTGGGCGCCAGCCAGGCGAAAGGATCTGAATCAATGTCGGCGGCTATCTTGAGTGCCGCTCTGAAGAACTGGACCGCCTCTTGCGTTTTATCTTGATGATACTTGACGACACCCATCTCATTGAGAAGAAGTGGATCCGTCTTGCACAATCCGTATGCTGTTTTTAAGAATTCTTCGGCCAATGTCATGTTGTTGAGGGCATGGTTCTGCATGCCCAGGAAGACTTGCGGGAGATGGGTCCCCATGAAAAGTCTTGCCGCGGTCGAGTAGGCTGAGATGGCCTGATCGTGCTCTCCCTCGGCAGCAAATGTGTGCGCAAAACCAATCCATGCGGGTCCAAAATGTGCATCCATCATACTGGCCTTGCTAAAGTATCGTCGAGCCTCTGCGATCTTGTCGATGGCAAAGTAGTAAATGCCCACAGCTAGCCAAGAGCATGGCTCTTCCGGGTGGGTATCTGCTAGGTCGTGAGAAATCAAGAACAATGCATTCTTCATCCTCAACTGGTATAAACAGGCGAGGTGCAAGGGATGGACGCTGAAATTGTATTTGTCGCTCTGCAGGATGGAATTGGTGATGGCAAGAGCGTCTCGGAATTTACACTGTGTAAAAAGGAGATCGGCTTTGGAGAGTAAGAGATCCGGATTGTCGGCTAAGTGGTAATGTGTTGACAGTGTATCGCACGCTGCGTTGAAGGCCGAGGGCTCCCTGTACTTGGATAGCCGCGTGGTGTACAACATCTTGGTGAAGTCCGCCGCCTCTTGTGACGAAGATATATCCCCAGAGACATTGATGGCATCAAAGTCGAGAGACTCGAGGAACTGCCACTCCTCGTCTGGAGAGAGCAAGGAGTTGGTCATCAGCTGCTGGAAAGCCTCGAAACACTGCACGTCAATTCGCACGGCATCCTTATAGCACTCCTTAGCTCGGTCGAAGGCGTTTTGCTTGGCGTAGCAAATTCCTCGGAGGTAGCACATGGCAGCCTCGTATTTCTTGTTTGTAGCCTCCTCTTCGACAGCCTCATCGCGAGCTTGCCTGTCTCGAGAGCTGCCCTTGTGCCCTAAAGCTCTGCCCAAAGGGGCATTGTTTTGCGCTTTCCGCTTGTTGCTTGCATTGGAAATGAGATGGGTTGGGTTCCGATCGCCCAGGACTCCTAATGCCTCTTCGAACCTCGATTGCTTGATGAGACAGTGTGCAGCAAGGTATCGGCAGGAAGGGTTGCGAGCGACGAGATCTTGCTTGGCGAGAAATGTCTGCGCACGGGTATAGTTTCCGGTGTTGAAATGGACTTGTGCCAACCAAAAGGCATCTTTGTCGTCATCTGATGGCGAGATGTCATAAACAAGCGCGGGCAGGGACAATTGGGTCAGCGGAAACACATACTCGTCAGGGCCAGGAGCTTGTCGCCAATGAAGATGGCAGACTCGTACTGGGCTTTGTTTAGGGCATCTTGCCTCCATTCCCGAAGGAACTTTTCCATGGCCGCGAATCGACACTGGCGGAGCTGGGATCCCTGGAATGACAAACGAAATGTCTAGTTCGGAGGCATATCAGAAAGACGTCGGGGACGGAGATTGTGGTGTGCTCGGTGAGTTCGACGAAGTTGGACGATTGGGTGCTGATCAAGGAGACGCGGGTGGTGGGAAGTAAGCGCGGTCTGGCGCGTCGTGGGCTACAAGGCGTGAAGGATCTGGATTCTGGACTTCCTTTTCTTTGGATGACGCTCTGGAATTAGAGGGGACGGGACGTGGATGTACTGTGCGCTGGTGCTGCCCAGGGGTGTGGATCCAGTAAATGGCGGGGTAGGCCAACCAGACGAAGTTTCTCCCAGGTTCACCACGTGGTTCGAAGCACTGAGGTCCTCCAATTCAGCGCTTGTGTTTCGTCTTACAGCATGGCCCTGAGATCCTCATTGTTCTGTTTCGATACCGATGTTCCAATTCCGACTCTTCTTTTGCTGCTAGAAGCTACCGGAATCATAGCAGATTGGCAGCGTGGGATTACCCGCTTTGTCCGATCACGTCGCGATCCGCAATGACTTCTATTCTAGGGCTACTGGCGCGTGCTCAGACAATGAAAATATCCCAGCAAAGCGCCTGCTACCCAACCTTTACGAAACTTGTTGAAGTCAGTCTCACTGATCATTCAGCCAGCCTCCAGCCCTTCGTTGTCGGGGAGCATACCTTAGTAGCAACTCTATGTCATGACTTCAGGCAAGGTATAGGTACTAGATTTTGCGTATCTGGCCATGCAAGGTAACCCGGCATCGTTTCAGGCTATGCATCTCACAGCTTCCGCATCCGACCTGGACCGTTGGACCTGGCTTCTGACAGACAAGACAGTGGGTTGGGGTCATCTCAAGTACGTTGCAGACCTGCGCATCTGACACTTTGGCCGCATAACGACGAACCGAATAGTCTGATGAGGACGCAGGACTGGCGAAGATGCAGAAGAGAGGAATCACCTGGCCAGGCAAGAGTCATGGATTTCTCAATGGCTACCATAGGTACCTAGGCAATGCCAATATCGCAAGTCTGCCAACTTCCAGCTTGTCTAAGGTAAAAGTATGCGCATAGGAAGGCACTACGAATTCTCCAATCCGAAAAATGCAGGTGGTGAAAACCCATAATACCTTGGTCCGCCGGTGCTGCCCTACTCAATCTCAGGTAGGTAGGTGGCACCTTCCATAGCTGTCCTGTTGCCCCCAAAGCTGTGGTTAGCGGACGGCATAGGCGTCACCAGCCCGAATCCCAGGGACGGGGGAATCGCTGTGACCTCACCGTGGTGCGCCGTTCCAGCTTGCCCGCCTCCTCCGTAGCCTACTCTGATTGGCCAAGACTCGCATGGTGGAGTCATCAGGGGTCAGGCTAACGTTCGACAGCAAGGTGACGACTAAGGTCAAGAAGGATGGGGCATCAGTGTCCGTACTCCGTATTATTTTTTTTTCTCTTCAAGCTGTTCATTGTTCTCCATCAGTTGATAATTCGCCCTCCTCTTCGCCTCACAAACATCGCTCTAACAACCTACCGAACATCGCATTCGCCAAAAATCGTCTGTAATACCCGTACACATTCATCCCGCACGAGATACCAGAACCCGATCATCCTCTCGAACACGACCTGACCCTCGGCCTACGAAGCTCTTGTTTTTTCTCCCATTTCCTAGTACTTCCCGGTGCTGTCCTCCCGCGAATCCGCCCCTGCAGGCCCTTCGACTCTACCGCCGCCCGCCCGCCCGCCGCCGCCGCCGCCATCCCGACCTCATCGCATCCCATCTTCGTCCGTCTGTCCCAGCCGCCACCACTGCGACCAGAGCTGTAAACCGAGGTGTTGCCGCCCTTGAAGTTTTTGAGGGATTGTAATCCAGCAGAAGCATTTTTCACTTAGGAAAAGTCTTCGAAAGCAGTTCCCATGGATAACAACCTATGGACCCGCCGCACAAAGTGAGTGTTAAGCCTGTTGCCTCATTTTTTATTTTCCCCTCTCGATGATCGAAATCTGCTTGTACCTTCCTTCCTTTCTCCCGTCGCTGCTTCAGGCAAGTTGCAAATACTGACGGTGCGACGCGCGTGCAGCTCAGGCAAGCTTTCCCTCTCAACTGGCAATGGCAGTACCGCTCCGGGCGGTGACGCCAGCCGTAACGGCTCCTTCGCCAAACGATTCGGCGGCGACACGTCCTCACACGGCGGCAAATCAAATCCTTTCAACAACGTAACGACCCCAGGCGGCATGGCTTCCCCTACTGCCTCCAACGCCTTCGGTCTGGGCTCTGGCGCCTTCGCCTCTTTCGGATCCGCGAAGAATCCCAAATCCCCCGGCAACCCGTTCGAGATGGCTATGGGCAAGATCGGCGCCAAGGCCGTGGGCGCGTCGCATGATCCGTTAGGCAAGGCACCGTCGATGGCCTCCATCGCTGAGAATGCTGCGGGGAAGAAGGCTGGAGAATCGCAGCCCGCCTCGACTCGGACGTTGTCGGAGGCTCTCCGCGCCCACCCACTCAAGTACGAGTGGGTGACGTGGTGCCGGCCCCCTCAGCCCAAGGGACAACCGTACCAGGAGTACGCCAAGTCACTGACTCCCATGATCCACTGTAACAGCGTGGAGGAGTTCTGGGTTGGCTATCCGCACCTCAAGCGACCTTCGGAGTTGTCAGTGGGGTGGGAGTACCATTTCTTCAAAAGGGGCGTCCGACCCATCTGGGAGGACGAGGAGAACAGAAGCGGCGGCAAGTGGGTGCTGCGCCTCAAGAAGGGCATTGCCGATAGATACTGGGAGGATACCGTATTTGCGCTCCTCGGCGAGGCTTTTTCTGACTGCAGTGATGACATCTGCGGTGGCGTGGTGAGCGTCCGTAACGGCGAGGACATTATAAGCATCTGGACGCGCTCGACCGGCGGACGCGTGTTGAGGATCCGGTAAGTGTCTTTGGACGAAAATATTGACAATTGCTAACACCCTCCAGTGAGACGTGGAAGAGCTACCTTAAGTGCCCTCCCAACACGATCTTCGAGTTCAAGTCTCACGACGAAAGCATCCAGCACAGAGCTGCGATCGAGGAGTCGCGCCGCGAGAAGCAGCAAGATAAGCGATCCAACGTCATAAAGCAGTCTAACGACGAGCAGAAGCAGACCAGCTCCTGAGTCACGATGACATACCTCCTGCGAACCCCGACACATGCCTCTCTACCCTCTTCACGGGCACCATACTGGGGGAAACGCCAGCAGAAAGTTCACATCCCTTTCTTGCATGTTTCTGAGCCATCGTTGATGATTATTTGTACACTATCAGGCCCTGTCTCCCGGGATTCATAGCATTCGGGGTTGAAAGTTCGACGAAACACACCTTGCTGGGATAGGAGTACCAGGTGGATCGTCGGAGAATACGAACAAAAAGATAGAGAAAGCGAAGTCTGGGTGAGAGAGCATGACGACTGCTGTTCTTTTTTTCCACATAGCAGGCTAAAGGGAACGTAAGTGCCCCCGGATCTTCCATTTCGATCCCAGAGATGGGATCAAATTGATTCATGGGCGCGATAAAAACCGGGGCAGCGGTCAGCGTTGAGCGGTCTCGTTGTTTTATGGATTGCACACAAGGCGGTTATCTGGGGGATTGGCTAACCTATCTCATCATCTTGGGGGGGTGTACACTATTGCTACCTGAGGCGCAAGCACCAGCGTCGCTGGTTGGGCGGTTCTACGAACCGGATAGTCTTAATGACTACGAAATGAGCGTCACTCACTGACTTTCAATGCTCCCCAACGTGATCAAATGCCACAGATCTAAGTTGAATGAGGAACTTTGATGTGTTGTATAGGCTGAGTCGCTGTTGGCGAATGAGCAGTAAAGACGATGATCGCCAGCAACAACGACGGCGATGAGAACAGCAATGAGGAATCGGTAGACTGACTATGCGCGTCAATGGCGAAGAGGGAAATGCCGTTCTTGAAGAAACCAGACTGCTTGAAACAGAATGCTGAAGTGGACGAAAGGTACAGATGTTTTTACGCGTACCCTGTCTTCCGCAGTTTTCATATAGTCGTACACACTCCTCAACTACGCCTTGGACTTCCCCTTCGGTGTCCTCCTCCTCTCCCAAACTTGCAAATATGTCTCTCCCAGATACAGCAACTCGCTCTGCACCTTCTCCACAAACAGATCCTGGCACGAAACCCACTCGTCGCGGCCCTTATCGCGCAACTGTACCTTCCACGTCTTGCGCTCCTCTCCGCTATCCGCGACGTCCTCCTTGGCGCGGACGGCCTCGTGGACGACGTTCGCGACGAGGTCGTAGATGATGGGCTCGCGGGGCGGCCATTCGCCTGGGTTCGGCTCAACATAGGGGCTGACGTCCAGACCGTTGGGGTCGAAGGTGACAATGGTCGGGTTGCGCTCCGAGACGAACTTGTTCTGGCTGAAGCGCTTGACATGGAGGACGAGGTATGGCGGCAGGGGGTGGAGGAGGCGATAGCGCTTGCGTTGGGCGAGATGTTCCTGAGCTTGGATGCCGTCGTACTTGGAGAGGATGGTGGTCAGGGGCACTTGAGGAATGATGTTCTTCTCCAGCTCGTCCTGGAACAGAGGCGCGGCCGGTAGGTCGAGAGTCAGGAACATGAAGCGCGTCGATGTCACCGAGACCGCCGCGTCCTCGAAGCGCAAACGATCTCCAGCGTCGGCGCGCGCGGTGATGGCTTGCGACTCGACCTTGAGCTTCCCCTGGAAGATGCGCTGCACGACGGAGCTGCCCGGTTTCGTCTTGGAGCCGCCGAGCCCAAGGTGCAAATTATTAAGAAACCATGACAGGAACTCGACGGGATCTGATTGCGCCGTCAAGGTGAAGCGCTTGTTTGAGAGAAGAGAGATTTCCTGAAGCAGCTCGTGTGGGGAGACGTGGGCTTTGAAGGCTCGCGGGTTCCAAATCTTGCGAACCAGAATGCCGAATCTTTTCGCCAACTCGGAACGCGCTGGCAGGTCTTCGAGGAGACAGAAGTTACGTAGGGGGGAGACGTGTGCTAGCGCTTGTACGATGACGTTGAGGTAGTCGTTCTCTTTTAGGTTGTTCATACCAACGAACCCGGGGGCGTATTCCTTGCCGGCCAACGTGAACGAAGCGCGCAAGGGTGTGCGATCGAGCGCTGCTACCTCTTTCTTGGTGTACCGTGGATCCGAGACGAACTTGATATCGTCAAGCGACTTTGACTTGACCTCGTACCCTTCCGGAAGTACATAGACCTTTTGCGTCTGCATGTTGATGAAGACGTGGTGATTCTCATCGAGGGCGTGGAAGTAGGCGTGCGACTTGGGCCCGCGGCCCTGGTAGTATTTCCCGCACACGAGGCATGCATAGACGTTGATATTGGATAAGCTGACGGAGCACAGCTTCTCGAAGTCGAAGTCCAGCAGGTTGCGGTCTATCGTGTCTAGGTAGAGGTCGTCGTAGCCGTCCGTCGGCGCGGACTGGCGGATGGGCGCCTGTATGGGCGCCTCGTCTTCGAGATCACTTTCATCGCCGTCGTCCTGCGGTTTTTTTTCAGGCTCTCTCGCGCCATTTGTCGGGGCTGTTGCTGCTTCTGTCGTTGTTTCGTGATCATTTTGGTCGATTGAGCCGTTGGATAGCAGGGAGTCAACGGTTCGGGAGCGTTTTGAGGCGGGCGAGTCGATGCCTGCGATGTCGTCCAGAGGTTCTTCAGCGTGGCGTTTTCTGTGCGCCATTTCCAAATATCAGTTCAGGGTATTGAGTTTCGAGACGGGTATGGAGGATCTTTTTGCGATATTGGGAAGCGGATGCAGTAGCGTACCGATGCGCGGTCATGGCCGCCGGCTTCGAAAAAGTCGCCAGTCTCTGGGGTGATAGCTAAACCCCCCACTTTTACAGCTACGCCCAGAGCTACCTAGGTAAGCTGGTAGGCTGCCTGGGGAGCTTCTTCAGTGACATCAAAATTTACTTTATCATCATCTTGCCGTCCACTAACAAACACGTGGCCAATGAGGGCTCTAGAATTAGCGGAAGAATTGCTCAACTAGCCGGGCCTGGTCTCGCAATATCTCCATCGTCTTTACACCGCAGCAGGCCATCATTGCCGCCTGCATTGGCAGGGACTGCATCTGATTGGAGTAGCGAATTGTCCCATTCATCGCCCAATGGTAGGTTATCCTGAGGGATCGCCTGAGAGATGTTGCAGTAGTCACAGCCTATCTGCGATGAATACACTGGAAACCCCGGCCGGCTGGCAGTCATGTTCTGTCTTGGGTAACCGTTCAGGATCTTCTCAAATGACTCATATCCTTTCACTTCGTAGGTGAGGCCAAATCGAGAAGGAACCATGGAATTGACGGCAGATAACCATGGCGAGCCCCAGGCCGATCCGTCGTGAGGATTTCAGCGTGGCGGTGGCATGCGCGCTTCCCCTCGAGTTAGACGCCGTTGCCTTCCGTTGCCTTATCCTTCGACGAAATTTGGCCAGAGAATCAGCTTGGGAAGGCGCCTGGCGACTGAAATACGTACACGTTGGGTCGTATGGGGCATCATAATGTTGTGCTTGTTCTTCTGTCGCACACAGGCAAAATGAGCGCTGCTGGCGCGACAGTCAGTCTACGTCACAGCTCTTAAGCTAGCTATTCTTTGCGGTATTTGCGGAGGAGTGCCTAATCCGAAACCTGGTGTGGAAGTCGTGCCGGGAGATGTTATCATCAGCGAGAACATCATCCAATACGACTACAGGCGAATGTATCCTACCAAGTTCGCTCATAAGAACACTTGCAACGATGCTTTTGGTAGGGCCAGCAGGAAAATCCGCTCATTTTTCATGTACCTCGAGACCGACCTCGGACGCGGCCAACTCGAACGCGAGATTCCGGGGTTCACAGAGAAAACACAACTCAAAGCTGTCGAATCTGGTCATTGGTCGGAATTTGTCCGTCCTGCAGTTGATAAGGATGTTCTATTTGAGGCCTTACCTGCACTGGTATCGCGAGTCAGAGTGCAGTTGTAGCGAGGGGAATATTTGTTACGTCGCAACAAATGCTTCTTGTGCTGAACTGGAATGCCGTTCGGAGGAGGCCAACGTGCCCAGAAGACGCCTCGAGGCTCAGCAACAATAGACCTCAGAGTATCACGCAATACAGTTCATAGGCAATGTAGCTTCAGGAGACAGCGTGATGAAGTTTGGCGAACACCGCGACATATTGGCCCAGGAGCATGATATCATCGTTTTTGAGATGGAGGGAGCCGGTGTGTGGGATGAGATTCATTGCATCGTCATGAAGTCAGTGCGCGACTAAGCGGACAGTCACGAGAATGAGGAATGGCAAGGTTTCGCAGCTACAACAGCTGCTTCTGCAGCCCGGAACCTACTGCAAAATACGTTCCTGCGACTATGCCGGCAGCAGAGCAAGCTGAGACTACTACAAGTTCTGCTGTCCAAGGCACGGAGGAATCCGGTCCAGCCTGCGAGTTCTCCTGGTTTAGCTTGTCCTTGGTCGTGGCTCACCATGTGAAGTCATCGTGCCCTACCCAGGAAACCCAGGATTTATTGCCCATTCTAAAGTTTTCGAGACACTCGAAGATCGGAACGACAATCATTGCCGTTTCGGTAGGAAAAGACACTCAAAACTTGCACTGCATGGCCTTGGTGGCGTTGGGGATACATTATACTGACCACCCCTAGTCAAACGCAAATAGGTATCGCTTACTGTAGCTTGTTCAAGAGAGATTTCCGGACGCTCACGTCTTCTGGGTTCAAGCAAAGTTGAGCGTTTTCGCCAGGTTTTCACCGAGGCAGCTCAAGATTGCAACATTCCCGAACACGATACCACTGATAGTATCCTCGCTCTCGTTAAGAAATGGCTCGAAAACAACAAACGAGGACGTCTGCTTCTTGTTATTGACAACTCTGATAATTTACATGTCTTCTTTCCCTCGAGTCTCCCAAGTAAAGAAGCCAACATGAGCATTCATAACACGGAGGCAGACAAAGTTATGGCCCGCTTCGTACCCAATTACACACATGAGTCTGTTCTCGTCACATCTCAAAACAAGCAAACAAGCAAACGGGCTTGAGGCCCGCTCCAGGAAAGGACAATCTGATTGAAGTCATCCATATGAGTGGCACGGAAACCGAATCTCTGATGCCCTCACTACTTCAAAACGACGATGTTTCAGCTGAAGAGATATCACTTCTCTGCGGTCAGCTAGAAAACCTGCCACTAGCTCTTGCGCAAGCGGCATTCTCCATCAACGAGGACTCCGTATCAATCAGCGAATACGTCAAATTGCTGGATCAAGATGACCTCAGCCTGGTGGACATGGCACAAGTTGGGCCGGTTGGAGGCAGTGACAAAGTTGGGCGAAGAGTGGCTCGAAGGAAGAAGGCGAACCCTGGGGCAGGCGCATCAGGGTACACTTGTCACCAGATACAACTAAGCGCTTGTTCATGATGAGCTCGGGCGGGTGAAGGATGCGGTAAAGCTGATGGAGGAGTGTGTCGATGGTAAGAAAGAGATCTTCGGCCAGGATCATGGCGAAGCGAAGGATGCCAGCGAACGTTTGCCGGACTTGAAAGAGCGGCTGGAGGATTCCAAAGCCGCAAATAAGGGCGGCGCTGCTTCGGACAATACGGATTCCAGAGATCAACCCGAGGTATCTTCCCCTGAAGACGTCCACGCAGATTCAAGCGATGACTCGGTTGGAGGTTATGTTATTTTAGATTAGGGTCCGTTAGATTACCTCCCAAGCGCCAAATTAACTGGGTACAACAATGATCAACATCTAGATTCTTCGTGTGCGTCTCAGTGGCAACATCCAATAAAGAAAAAAAACCAAGTGGGAGGCAAATCTGGGCATTCGAGGACTTTAAATTTTGGTTCAGCCTATCAAGATGCCATGACGACATCTCTCTCCACATCCATCGAATCCTCCATCGCCACGTCCTCCAGCGCAGGCGCAAGAACGTCCATTTCCCGCAGGGTATATTCCACCAGATAACTCTCATCCACAAGCTCGTCCATCCTCCTGTAATGTCTCTCCGTATACACCTTGAGCGCGTTGAGCACCTCCTTGAGACTTTTTTGCCCGCGAGCCCCCTTGACAGAGAGGTTCGAGAACTTGGACGCGGGGTAACTGCGAACCAAAGTCCAGAGGATGCGTTGAGAAACTGCTGCCGTCCGGGCGTTCGTATTCCAATCTCTTAACCTCAGAAGCAACGTGAAGATTTGCTCGTCGGATAGAGTAGCCAAAACCTGGTCGACGGCCTTGAGCCCGCAGAGACTGCCCTGCTCTGGCGTACTTGAGGTCACGACGGAGGTAAATAGACTCAGAAGTCTGCCGGGATGGTTGAGCTGGAGAGCAAGAACGATGGCGTCGCGGTATGAGCCAGTGTAGATGTGGTTCTCGAGCTCCTGCTCCTGCTCGATCAGCTTCTGAGCGGCTTGCGTGGCAGCAGCCTGGGACTCGGACGTGGTGTCCTTCCAGAAAGTGACGATCGAGTCACCGTCGCCAGAGACGATGGTGTTGTCAGCCGGGTTGACAGCCAGAGCCCAGATACGGTCTTCGTGGTTGTCGAGGGTGCACTCGACCTCGCCAGAGTTGGCGTCCCAAACCTTGACCAGGCCGTCGCTACCAGCACTGGCGAACTGAACCTGTTTTCTGCCCTTGCCTTCAGTCTTGGGCATGTTTAGCCAGACAACCTTCAAAACACTGTTGGAATGACCCTCAAATGTCCTAATGCAAGAGTAATTGGTCAAACTCCAAAGCTTCACCGTCTTGTCCGCACTACCCGTCAAGACAACACCCTTGCCAGCGACCTGGCCCTCGTCTCCTTGAATGGAAGGGCACTGGGCAGGGGCAAACTTGACAGACCACACACCTCTACGGTGACCGCGCAGGATGCCTTGCACCTCACCTTCCGCAACGGACCAGATCTTGACCATCTTATCTTGTGACGAAGAGGCAAAGAATTGGCTTGAAGGGTGAACATCCATGGCGTTGATGTCTTTGTCGTGTGCCTTTCTGGTGAAGACCGCACGGCCTCCCTTCTTGCCCTGCTGAGCTTCCCTGGGAATATCCCACTTCTTGACCGTCTGGTCCTGGGAACCAGTGAAAAGGAAGGGTGGTGGGTGGTTCAGGGGGTCCTTGAATTGTGCTGTTGATTCCGCGGGAGGCTGCTTGGGAAGGGCTACGGCACCGACTGACTCGGTGTGACCGGTAAAGGTGGCATAACATGTGAAAGAGTTGTTCTCAGGATCAACTCGCCAGAGACGAGCAGTATTGTCCTTCGCGCCGGTTGCGATCCAGAACCCAGACCAATCGACATCCAAAGACACAATAATGTCATCGTGACCCTTCAGCAGAGCCAAGTCTTGACCGAAATACGTTGAATTCTCGGCTGTCGAGTTTGGCGCAGAGTCCTTGACGGACACAATGCGGATATCCTCGGCGTTGGTAGCCAACGCGAGCAGGGAGCGGTCGGGGAGGAGATAGTTGAGATCGATGATCGAGTCGTGAGTACCGGAAATCCGCCTGAAGGGCTCAAGCATAGAACCCTCAACAGCGTCCTTCTCAGGCACCTTGTACAGAGCAAGAGTGTGGTCCACTTGCACGCACAGAATGAAAGGAAGCTGTGGAGAAGAGATGGCGCTGACGATACCCTCGGCTTCAGCCTTGGCAGGCTGATCCTTCGTCAACTCGCGACCAGTGTCGGTATCCCAAATGCGCAAGCAACCTTTGGCTCCAGCGGAATATGTCAAACGACCGCCATCGAAAAATCCCACAGCCTCGACAAGCTCAAGGCATGACACGACCTTCCGAACCTTCCAAGACTTCGCGTCCCACCAGATGATCGTCTTGTCTCTGCTTGCCGACACAACCGCGTTCTGTTCGGAAGAGTAGTCCAAACCCTGTACATGCGACACGTGAGAGTCGAGATTTGCGACAGCGGCGCGCTTGTGAAGATCCCAGACTCGAACTTTTCCATCTTGGCTACCAGACACCAATCTCCAGTTCGTCGTCACAGCGCTGTCGTCCTGCTCCTCGGTCTGCTTCGACTTCTTGCCCTTCTTTCCAGCCCTCTCAGCCTCAGCATCGCTTGATCGTGCCGCAACCTCAAAGAAGTGAAGTGCTGAAACGAGGACACTTGGACCGCGGAAAGTGTGTGTAACATAGCCTCCGACGATATCCCAGACCTTGATCGCTCCGTCGGTTCCTCCGGTCGCAAGAAGGGTGCTCGTTCGGTCGACGGCGAGGACGACGACAGGGGTGCTGTGGGGCTTGAGGGATCTCGTCAACTTCGCTTCGATCGTTCTGTCTTCGGTTGTCTTCAGGGCGTAGATTTTCATGGACAAAGATCGGGAGCAAATGATGAGATGCGATCCGGAGGGCGTCACTATAGTATTGTTGTTAGATGTGTTCAATCGCAGCTCTAGTGGCATGACATACACGTCAAAGTCGAGATTTGTTCGCCATCCTACAGATGCATTGTTAGTATTAAGCGAATTAAGCATGTCTCGAGGCGCATACTCCTTCAATGTTTGCGAGATGCTTTCCATTGGATGGGTTGGTCAAAACCGCGTCCTCTCCCATAGGAGTGGCCAAAATTTGAGCGCCATTGTCCAATGCGACAGAGCCGCCGGTAAAAATGGGGCGTATGACCTTTTCCGGCTCGAAAGTGGTCTTGAAAGGCTGTTTGCTCGCCATGTTGCAAAATGCTGAAGCAGCACAATCAATCGCGATAAGCAGTTCTGGGCCAGGAAGTCTAGAAATTTTTCTTTTGGTCGGCGGGATGATGCTTATCGATAAGACTCCAGAAGGTACCTATCTAATCACCGCCCCACTCTCTGCTGCACCAGCTCTCCCGGCACCACCTTCACAGCGGGAGCTTCTCTGGAGCACATTCTAGGTAGCTCGCCACTACAAACACCCCGCAGAACAGCCTTCCTAGGTACAGGATCGATACAATTGTATTGCCGTACGGGTTCGCGGTTGCATTCATGCTGCAAGGACGTGACGGTCTCTCAGGATGACGAGGCTAGGCCCCTTGACTGCGCAGGCCCTGGTAGGCCCCTCTAGAGCTCACGATGGCCTTCAGCTAACGCATTCATTCAGGGCCGGTCACCATTCGACGATGTTGTCGAAGGTGATGGGGAATCTGACCCCCGCGCACCTGAACAACAGTATGACAGCCGCGGCCGACCGATCAATCCCGAGACGAAGCGAATGAATCGCGATATGGTGCGCTCTCACAACGAGGTCATGCAAGTAATTGGAGTTGCGGAACCCGACAATACACCATCCGCAGCAGAGGTCGACTCAGTGCGGAGATACTTTAACTACGAAGATGCGATCGGCACTAGGTTGCTCCGGTTTGGAAGAGCCCTCGAGATAGGAGGAGTTTGGGGCATAAACGGCATGCGACTGCGCATCCTTCTATACAAGCGCTATGCCGACATCTCGTTCTTTGAACTTCTTCAGAAAGAGGTCGCTCAGCGCCCATTCTCGAGTTCTCTTGGAGCCGGTTTGCCGACTTTCTTGAGTGGTCACGCCTTCAAGATGGCAACGTACTACCTGTACCCCTTCCCGAGGAAGAACAAGGTGGTAAACATCGGATTGTCCTACATCCGGGTGCATCTTCAGCTTTACGTCTTTCTCCAAAGGCTTGACATCATTTCTGCAAGCAAATGGTTTCCGCCTATGGACTTCTTCATTCCTGGGTCGCGCTCGTCGCCTATTGCGGCTCCTGAGCCACCCAAAGATTTCAGTGCTGCAGCTTTGGGACAGTATGCTGGCGCGTGGCTTATCAATTCGGTTCCCTTCATTTCGTTCGTTGTATGGGGACAGATCTGGACTGAAGTCACTGGTCATCTCTGGCAAGAGTTCTATGGAAGACTGCCAAATACCGTTCACCAGCGCAAGCCTCCGCCACCACCGCCGCCGGCGCCGATCCCCGAGGTTCTGCCAGAGGTTGTGGACCCAGAGCCGGAAGTTAATCATACGCAAGAGGAGCCTCTCCCCGAGGCACACGATGAAACACCTGACGAGGTCACCCAGGAGCCTAGCGAAGCACCTCCAGTCCAGGCGGTCCGTCGACAAAGCACATTCTCGACTAGGGGTGATGACTACGGCAGCGACGACGAAGAGGACGGAGGTGTCAGCGCGACCCTGATCAGTTTCGATGTTGAGGCTACTGACTCAACTGATGCTCCTTCGGGGTTGTGGTCCGCGGAACTTCGACCTAGTGTCGGGCCGGAGGGGTCGGCGTACGGGCACTCCGTGCAGTACTTGGACACCATGTTGACGAGACTGCCCGCATGCCTGGCTTCTGATATCTTCACCGTCATCTCGGGATATGTACTCGTCTCGCCTTACGAGGCTCTCGCACTTAGGCTAGTTGCGAGGTCTTACCGACACAGAATGGGGCTCCCTTATAATGACATCCACGAAATCAACATCTTCAGCGGCATGACTGTGAGAGGGATCACAAACTTCCTAGGATTAGAGTTCATACATCTGGTGATTGCGGGTGAGCTTTGGGCTCTGATTACGGGTCTAGCCCAATGGCTCCATCTCACTGAGGAAGAGTGGAAGTTGTTTAACGAGCTAGACGAAGCTGAAGCCGCCGAGGAGCGCCGTACGCAACTAGAGCAGGCTTGATGTGACTCGTGGATGTCTAATGGCTTTGCAAGAAGGTAGGGTTCCAAAGGTTGAACATTGATTCCGGAAGAGCAGGAGTTAGGCGCGTCGGGTCACTACGAGATACCTCATCAGTTACATCACGTCCTTTTTTCACGAGCAACCCTGTCAACGTAACTGTTCGCATGGGGCTTGCAATTTATAAGAATCATAAGTCTTGGGTATCATCAAGCACAGTAACAGTCCGTCCATCTCTGCTCATCTTCGAAGAGCTCACTTCCTCTCCTTACCCTTACCCTTCTTCGCCTTCTCTGCCTCCTTCTTCTGCACAAAATCTTTGATTAAATCCAAGAGATCGGGATTTCTCCTCGCCAGCAAGATAACGTCGTCGGTGGATACTGAAGACCTCCCAGCGTGCCGACTGAAGTTCTCGAGGTCAATAGCAACCGACTCTGCGAGTCATTCAGCTCCTTTTCGAGTGCAGAGATTGGGTGTCACTGACCTATTTGAGACCAGACCATCTCAGTGAGGGCGCCGATGAACTGTGGCGTTGCGTTGCAGTTCTGTTTGATTGACTCTTCGTCCACGATTTTGCCGATGGAGAACCACAGAGCGGCCTTGAGGCGCTGAACGTTTGGATCAGAACCACGATTTTGAGGGTGAAAGGCGAACTTCACTCACCTCTCGCTGTTCTTCGTCCAGCGATTCAGGCATCTTGGATACGGCTGAGTAAAGGGTTCGCTGAAGTGGTATGCCCCGGGCTAGGTGTGTTTCCACTTTACGCGTCAGACGCGTCGTTGAGCTTGGGAAGGCGCTGAGTTTATCACGTGGATTGCGACAAAATGGAGCACCCGTATACTCAATCCGTCGTGATCCTAGATTTGGAAGAAAAATGACGTCTCAAGCGTAGACTTCCAGTCCTCTCCAACCCAGGTTCGGGAAGCTACCTAACCAAGGCCTCAACATTGGGAGGTTGATGCACGCAGTCACATGATCTCGCGGGGATTTCGTGGCATTGTTGATTACTAAGCCCTCCTCCCGCATTAAATCTACCTAACCTAACTAAGCCAAAATCCAAATACCCGTCCCGAAAGCCAAGATTTCTCTACTGATGTAATGTATAGGTGCCTTGAGGCGCCGTGCATCTAAGTAGGCCCGATGGAAAACGTGCATTACGGACTTTTGACGCCGGTGCATTTAAAGCGCCATGGTGGGAAGCAAAGCGTGGTGACATCACTTACCGACCCCCTATAAGACCCTTGGGCAGCGCTGAGCCTCCAACATTGGACAAGTCGGCGGGTCTCTTCCACGTGGGGCTTCTGCGCGGAATTTGCTGCGCTCTGTCAGCGTCGCGACGTTTTTTCTTGGCCTCGCTTGCTCTTCCTCAGCGCATTTCATTTGTTATCCCCTCAAAGCCGCCATTTCATCCGGCCAACCCGAATCCGAACTCCGGTTGCAGATAAGTTGAAGACCGCTCATCATTCATCAATCACGCATTCCGGCCCTTCCCCCTGCTACAACATCGCCGCCGTCGCCAACCGCCCACCTCCATTGCGCAATCCCAACACCAAAATGGCCGGCATCTTCAACATCCTGTCCACAATCTGGACTCGCTTCAGCACCAATCTGAGAGGCACTCTCGATGGCATGACACCCGAGAAGTGGATTCGTCTCGTCATCATCGTTGGCGCCTACTGCCTCATTCGCCCCTACCTGATGAAGCTGGCCGGCGGCAACCAGATGAAGCAGCACGAGACTCCGATCGAGGATCCCAACGCCGCCAAGGCCAAGGTGCAGCCCAACACCCTGCGCGGCCAGGTCGAGATCCCTGAGAACAGCGACGACGACGATGAGGAGGCACCCAGCTCCACCACGGCGACCGACTGGGGCAAGAAGGCGCGCAGGAGGCAGCGCGACGTGCTCAAAAAGATGATTGACGCCGAGGAGAAGAGGCTCGCGGAATTGCAGGAGGACGACGAGGACAAGGACATCGAGGAGTTCTTGATTAAGGAGTGAATGGCATGAGACATCTAAGGGCAGGGGGCGGCTTTTTGAATGGCGTTTCGCTCTGGCGGTCGTTTAGCATCATTGATACAATGGATACCTACTGGTGCCCTTTGGCGGCAAATATTTTCCTTCGACTATTCTGAGCGATTTAGTGACAGGTTCCCATTAGTGGCTTACGGCCTTGATTCGACATCGGATGGACTCAAGTTTTACGTTTTACCAACCTTCCGGGCGTTTGCACTCCATCGACTCGAATAGAAAGACTCTTACGAGATTGGCTCCTTGCTCAGCAGTAAACACCCGGATTGACCGCCAAGCATTATCTGTCAGCTTTACAAACTGGCTGACTTCGTCGGAAGTTTTAGCAAGATTTCAAAAAGACCAACAGTCCAACTTTTTTTCAATAGTCCGCAGTTTTTTGCCGACACATAGGTAGGAACTTGGGCACTTATCAGGAGAATTATCTGGAAGCGCATACAGGACCAGCGGTTTCCTATCACTCATGAGTATGAGGTGAGATGTCTTGCTTCTGAGAAGAATCCAGACTCGAAAGCCGGCGTCGACCGTCGCTTGTCCAGCGGAAGCCTTGGCGCTTGGGCCACCAGGTGCCAACTCCACAGGGATAGAGGTGCCACTAAACAGGTCTGCACTCACCCTTGTCAGCTCCACCGACCGAATTGCGATTTCGACAAACAGGCTCCTTGGGCGCTGCCAAACGCGTCTGCAGCAGCAAGGGTTCTGGGATCTTTATTCTCCCCAGGCTACAACTTCACACCTTGCTATCACCGCGACATTGTTGACGCAGATAGCGCCGACGGTCGCTCAATCGGCTGAGCTTCGGGGTTCCAATTCCAATCTCATGCGACGAAAGTAAACATTTCCGCGACATCATTTGACATTGCTCGCTTAGCCAGCGATAGGCGCAAGCGCCCAGTTGCTCCCAATCTTGGGGCCTCGACAAGATGGCGACATTCACCCTCCCGGCAGCGATGGCCACTGCCCCGGCGGACGCCGCTGCTGCTGCTCAAGTCGCAACCACCAGCGATGCCCCAGTTCCTAGGTCGTACAAAGCATCCGACCTTCCTCTGCCGTCTGCCACCCGAGTGGCCATCGACTCTCTAGCGCACAGCTTCAAGAAAAAGGGCGGCTACGACGCCATTCGTAAAGAAGTTTGGGATAAGTTTGCTGCCAGTGTAAGCCTGCCGTTGCGCCCGGTCATCATCTCAGCTAACGAAGAAAAGGACTACAAAGAACAGGTCAAGAAAGCCATCCTCGAGGTCGCTGAACAAGAAGTCGAGCGAAACCCTCAGCAGCTTCTCACACTCGACCGCGGGAAGGCTGCTGCGCTGATTGATGGTGCCCTCGAACGATCCGGCGTTTATCAGAAGGCCGAGCAAGTTATTACGCAACTCATTGATAAGAATGCGATTGAGGAACGCATGCGGGAGCTGCGTCGAGCTGATATCGGCGAAGAGGAAGCTACCGCAGAGCAACAGCGAGGATCTAAGACGGACGAAGAATATCACGCAGACACTATGGCGAAACGAGCTGAGAGGGAGAGAGTCCGCGAAGAGCTGAAACAGAAGGAGTTGGCCATCGAGGAAGAGAAGCGGAAGATCGCCCGGGAAGAGCGTAAGAAACTCGAAAGGGAGCGTGAAAAGGCGGAAGAACAGCGCAAGGCCGAACGAGATGCTCGCAGAGCTGCTAGGGAAAAGCTCCAGGCTGAACGCGAGGCCGAGCGAGAGGAGCGCCGCCGACAAAGAGACAGAGAGCGGAGCAGAGACAGGAACAGAGATCGGGACCGGGACCGTGACAGAAGCCGAAGCCGAAGCCGCAGCCGCCGAAGGGATAGGGACCGCCATAGTGAGGGTGATCGTGAGCGCGATGCTAAGCGCTCACGTGAACGCAAAGAGGAAAGAGAGCGGAGACGCAAGGAACGAGAAGAAGCGACCGAAGAAGCCAAGAAAAAACTCTCGCAGGATGATATGAAGAGGCTTGAAGAAGAAGCTCTTATGGACCTTCTCCGCGATAGCACTCGTCACATCGAGAAAGCGCCCGAGATGGAAATTGATGAAGCTCTGGCGCCTCCGCCTAGAAAGCTGGCGCCAGCGTCTGCTATCATGCCCATCAAGAAGGTTTCGTCGCGCGACTCACCCAAGGTATCGGATAGAAAGAAAGCTATCGAACATGTCAAGAAGGAGACCCGAGATGCCAGTGTGGCTGCCACGCCGAAGGCTGAGGCTACTGAGTCAAGGGCCAGAAGCCGCAGCTGGTCGAGAGATAGTGGGAAGGATCGCGACCGCGACGATGACCGGCGTCGCACCCGATACGATGATGACCGTCGCAGACGTGATCGCCGCTCCAGATCTCCCCGTCGTGACCGTTCCCGCGACAGACGCGACAGGTCTCGTTCTCGGTCAAGAACACGACGTGACCGGAGTCGGTCTCGAACGCGCCATGACAGACGTGAAAGGACTCGATCCCCTTCTCGCACCAGAACTCGACGTGACCGGAGTCGTTCCCGCACACGATACGTGCGAAGAGATAGGTCCCGCTCTAGGTCTCGCTCTAGGTCTCGCGCTACAAGAGATCGCAGCCGGGATCGCCGCGTCGACAGACGAGACAAGAGTCGCTCACGGATACGTACGAACCGCCGTGAACGAAGTCGCTCCCGGACTCGAGCAGAGAGAAGGGATAGGAGCCATTCTCGCTTGAGGACAGACAGATTCGAGAGATCTCGCTCGCGATCTCGGACTCGAACGGAAAGGAAAGAACGGAGTAGGACTCCTCGAACTGACCGGCGCGAGTCTATCCGGCAAGAGCGCAGCCGCTCTCGCACAAGGAGAGAACGTTCCCCAGAAAAGACTAAAGACAGAGACCGAGAACGTGATCGCAGGAGCAGGAGCAGGTCGCGATCGCGATCGCGATCGCGACCTACGTCTTCAGCTGTCAAGTCATCGTCAAGAATAGATAAGGATCACGACCTCAGGGAGTCGACAAAGATGGATGAGGTCCGGAAGCGAGAGAAGGAAGCCAAAGCGTATCTCGCAGCACAACGTGAGGCCAGAGAGAAGGGCATGCCAGTCCCTGGAATCGATGATAAGAGAAGCACAGGGGAGCGTTCTCCCGAAGCCAAACGCAAGCGCGATCTTGACGAAATTGACCGGTACGTGCCTCCCGGCAGAGACAGGGAGCGGCCGCACGACCTCGCCAGAGATGATCGTGATGATCGACGTCGCAGCCGGTCACCTAGCAGGAGCCGAACCAAGGACCGTGACAGGGAACGCGACCGGGACCGAGACCGGGACCGGGACAGAGATCGCGAGAGGAGAGACAGAGACCGCGATAGGGACAGGTCTAGGGATCGTCGAGATCGTGACAGAGACGGGGACCGAGATAGAGACAGGTCTAGGGACCGTCGAGATCGTGACAGAGACAGGGACCGAGATAGAGACAGGTCTAGGGACCGTCGGGATCGTGACAGAGACAAAGACCGCGATCGAGACCGTCGAAGCCGAAGGGATAGGAGCCTTTCGTCACGTAGAGACAGGAGAGACCGCAGCCGCAGTCGCCGACGGAGCAGGAGTCGCTAGGTGCCTCTACCTCGTCTGCCTGCGCCTGCGGCAGGTAATATCCTGGAGATGCGGCAGCGTTGGCGTCGGCAGTAGGTCAAAAGCAGGGAATCGAACTTGCATCTGGGATGTCTTCAGTGTTGGGGGATATTTGGTGTTCACAGACGCACAAAAGCATCCTAGGAAGACATATTATTCGGTATCATACAAAGTAATGCTTATCACCGAGCAGCACTGTCTCCATCTCTTACTTCTCTTTGCAGTCTATTTCACGGATCCACGGATTTCCTCCAGAATTAGGAATGAGCGTGTTGCGCCAAGAGGTGCGGAGCGCTCCTTCTTGAATAGCTGGAGCGACTTTTGCTGCCACTGCGGCTTCTTCTCTACCTCCGATCGTCTCTGTGGTGTCCTTGCGGAAGACTGTCAAAGGCAGTCAGTTCAAGCCTTCCTCCGGGTTCCGGCCGACCGGCTGCCGGGGGCGGCCGAGTGATCGGGCAGCTGCCGCGGAGTGATACTGGCGGGAGCGCAAGGAATCCGAGACCTGAGAGAAGTAATAGTTCCCAAACACGGCGTATCTGAAATTACCCAAATCAACGGCCGATCTTTACTCAGACGAAAAGCACATCGCAATTCGGTCTCCGAATGAAAGGGTACCCAGCTTTTTGGTGTAGATGACAGCGTTTACGAGTCATCAATTTCCTCCTACGAAATTTACAATGTCCGTGGGAGTCCGTCGTACGCATCGCTCATCTGCGACGCCGTTTACAAAGCCGGGCCTTGGCGGTGTTCGCTCAAGGTTCACCGACACCTCAGCCTTAGCCGGTAGGTGCTATTCGAAACGGGCAAGGCAGGTCATGCTTTTTTGAGTCTTTGGAACTTTGATAAGAACAAAGGGCGGACTGTTCTGCATTGCAAGGTGTCGATGAGAGCCGACAGATATGTAAAAGGTATTTGATGGACAAGCTCATTTCACCTCATTTTCCGCGGCTTCGGTAACTTCATTGCTGCGCCACTTTTGCTCTCGATTTGCCCAATGTCATTTCGTTGAGTTTGATCCGGTTGATGGGCCTGACTGAGAAGGTGCTCTACTGTAGTATTTAGCCACGCCAAGGTAGGCCTGTGATGGAATTGTGGAGCAGAAGCGTGGGGACCATTTCGGGAGTTGTGAATGGGCATAACGTCTCAGGATGTTCCCGACTGTTCCGTCTTGGGAAACTTTATTTCGGCCTCTGGGACGCTGAGCCCGACATGTCTTCGTCATTCCAACCGCATGAACACGAATCCCACGCAAGCATCGGGGAGCTTCAAATAGCGTGCCACTCGAGTAGGCAGGCTAGAGGCTTGTGATCATAAATCTGCGAATTGCTTCGTTGTGTGAAAAAAGTAAGCAACTCGCCTCGAGGTCCTGATGATGATGTTTTATGTGACAGCAACATGCTGTGTTGTCAATATGTGTCTAAGTAATGATACGTCCCAACGCCTGCCATCCCGTCTTTTCTGTGTCCAGTTCCGGACTGTCCGATCACTCTACAAGCACATGCAAACCCTCACTCTCATTTGGGTGTGTAGTCCCTGAAGTTGCCATTAGGAGGGTCGCGGTCCAGGAGGAACTTGAATTTCTCCTTGTTGCGTTTGACGTAGTCTGGGACATCATGGTTCTCCTCTACGCGGTCAAAGTTCGAGTCGCCTCTGCCAAAGCTGTGGACTGCATCAGTAGCTGTTCTCACATATTCAGGAAATCGGCTTACATATCGAGACCTCTCCGCGCAACCTGGACAATCCGATCCGGGTCCTTGAACTCGGGCTTGTTCAGCTCCGAATGCGAGAAGGAGTTGATCTTCTGCGCCATCTCCTTCACCGTGCTGAAGCAGTAGCTGCAGTGCCAGCCGCCGTGGTTGAAGTGGTAGTCGTTAGCATTCATGCGCAGCTCGTCCGGCAGAACCGTATCAGCGCCGCGGTAGAGCGTCGCTTGCGGGTGCCCCCAGTCGTTTCGAGCGAGCCATTGATATGAGTAGTAGTAAATCTTGGAGTGAATCGTCACCCGCGGCGGGACGTTGCAGTTGCGCAGCGCGCGGAGAACCTCCGGCTTTGGAATCTCGTCCACGTCAGAGACGATGAGAACGTCGTCGATCGACGCTGCCTGCTCGCCCACCAGACTCGGGATGACCTGCTCATACATCGCGTTCCGACTCTTGGCCTCGCGATCCCACGTCGAACCATCCTTGAGCGCCTCCAGATCCATCTGGCGCAGGATCATCTTGTCGTGCCAGGACTTGAATAGGTCCCAGTTCTCCTTGATGTACAACGGCTTCTTCTGGTCCGTGAAGGTTGTGTCGGACTCCAGGATGACGAAGTAGTCCACGTACGGCGCCATCTGGCCCAACCGCAGCTCAAGCATCTCGGTCTCGGTATTGACGAGGAGGAGGTCGTAGATCTTGCGCTTGCGGACGAGGTCCGGCGGAGCGGGCTTGAGGCGGTAGTGATCGCAGTACTCGGCGGCCTTCTCCGGCGGCAGCACCTCGCCCTTCGCGAGGCCTGGGTCGAGTTTGAGTGCGTCGTAGGGCGTGCCGTGTGGGTGTGCGATCTTGCGAGCTTGTTCTGCGACGCCTCGGTGAAGGTCGAGGCGCCAGCCCAGCCAGATGAAGACGACCAAGGCTGCGACGGCGAGGCATTTGATCTGGCGGCTCGAGGAGGGCTGGTTCAAATTCATGGCGGGCCTTTTGGGTATCGTTAGGGTTTGCTTATATGATGAGAGAGCAAGTGAGATTGTAAGTAAGACGTCAGTGCATGGGCTCGGTGACGGGTGATGAGAGCAGTAAGAGAGTTTGGCTCGGAACAAGAGGTGTAAGGCAGTGCCTTGGTCGGGAGCAGATGAGGCGAGAGACATCGGCTGATGAGGGGTATGGCCTGAAGTGGATGAACTCTGGCCTGAGCTCTCATCAGAGTTCGGATCCGTTGCTGTATCGAGTCAGTCTCGACACACGTCCAAGAATACACGTGTAAGCCTATAGCTGCCCATGTATTTTTACCGGTGTGCGTCGATTGTTGCCGGAGGGCACTTCATTAAAGGCGAATTAACTCAAAAGCTTCTGTCTTTCTGTGGAGGTATAGCCTTCTTAGGAGTCCTCCCACCAGCTTCTTCCAATGTTCATCCTGTGAAAAGGTCAATGAATAATCGCGCACCGCAATTTCTTGTTTGAACTTACTCGAATGGGTAATTGAGCATCTCCCAGGAGGTTATGAGCAATTATGAGAACCACTCGATCAACTCGACGACGGAGACCCCGTCGTATCAATCGAAGCACGACATATGTCACACTCTGCGGGAACATGAGCGGTTCCTATGGTACAGCGCCATGACATGCTTGCCGCCGTATGGCCAGTGATGCCAAGACGTAGTCACCCACCCTGGAGCAAGCCTTATTACAACTTTTCGATTTCCATGTTTGTTGCCAAATCATTCGAAAATAAAGTCTTAGCCGCCAACGGACGGTCTTGCGTAACCCAAAGTGTTGAAAGTCCACGGCCCCTGCCAGATCGAAACGAGGCCCAGTTCAGTGGCTATGCCGGAAATAAGCATAGTAGAGCACATGATATGCGTTAAACTTGTGTGAGAAAGTGTAATTACCCCCATTTGGCTGAACATGGGTGGCAAAGAAGGCACCAGAAGCAAGCCACCACCCCTTGCCAGCAAGGGTTTCTGCATGTAGATAATCAACTTAGCACCAACTCAAAAGTCTGAGACATACAATCAACCGACAAAGTTTAAAAAGCAGCTCTGGCAACGGCCCGGCTTTTCAGAACAAACGAAGACTCCAGGTGAGCTCTGGGCGTGTCGTGTCAACTGGTTGGACAAGAAGAGGACAAGCCCCATTGGCCTATTCCAACTTAGTTCATGCTCAACAACCCCTGTCCTAATAGCTTAAATTAGACACAAACACGATAGGCAGGTCAGCGGCAAGCCGGGTCTCTCGGCGCGCGCGCTGTCGTTGGGCCGTTTGGGGATCCTGGAGCAACACAGACACTGCCCTAGCACCGACTCGTCAATACGATGCAATCGCGGGGCGGGCCCTACAAACTTTCTTTGTGAAATGTGCATACCAGGTAATTACATAGTGTCACTACGGGATGTGTGAAATGTCTTGTCCGGCATTCCGTGTTAGTGTGTGTGTCTCTCTCTCTCACCCGACTCTTGGCTTGTGTCGCCCGTCGGTGCTCACTCCAATCTTCAGTTTCCCCCCGTACCAAGACCCTCAGATCTCAACTCAGATCGTGCAGGACTGTCGCACTCCCGTTGTCAAGCCGGCCCCGACCTGACTTGTCTTTCCTCGTCCGAACACCCTCATAGTCTCAGAGTTGTCTGCTACTGCCCGGAAGAGGGTGGTAGAAAGGGACCGGAATCGTCAGTGTCACCCAACACTTGGTTTTCTTCGTCGCACATGGCATCACCTCTGTGCGACTTCAGCCGACGTTCCAGACTGATTTTGGGAGTTCGCCCAGGCTTACAAGCTGACAGGACCGGCGTGGGGAGCCTCATTTGGCTTGTTGCCTATTTGATTGCTTGGCTTCTTTTTTCAACCAGCCGTTCAGCTCACCAACACGGAATAACTCGTCCACATCCTTTCGCCTGTTCGTCCAACGAACATCTCGCATTCAGAGAAAAGGCCAAGTCGACAAGGGTCAGCAGCAGCAATCACTGCAGCCCATCGTTGTATTAGTACCCTGGCTCACTCCCCTGGACGTGTCCGCCGCCGCCCGACGTTAGCGGCTCGTCTCCACAAACAAAGTCGCTCCCTCTCTCTCTTTCTCTGTCTCTCTTCTGCTTCCCGCTGACCCGCTCATCAGTCAGCCTATTTTTCAGTTGCAGGTAACTACACCAAGCCCGCCGCACCAGCGAAGGTACCAGCAGTCATCCAGCGGTACTCTGTAGCTGCAGAAAGTACTGCAGGGTACCTGACACGGAAAAACCCCGCCTATGGAAAGGAAGGGGCTCTTAGTAACCTTTATATCCGCAAAAAACGGGGTCTTTTCTACGCTAAATAATAGATAAAAACTTAGTAGTAGTTACTAACTATTTTAATAATTTTAATTAAAACCTTAAACTAAAAGACTTAGAATAAGCTATAAGATATTATAAACCTCTATAAGTAATCTAAGGTTATAAAATAAATCTTTAAAATACTCTATTTAAATATAATAATAAAACTATAAGTATTTTAAATTAATCTTAACTAAGCTATTAAGATATCTTAATACTTATATCTTATTAATACTCTTCTTATAATAAATTACCCTAAGTATTAAAAGAACTACTAGTTTAATAACCCTCTTAATACTATTTTAATTAAAAAATAGAGGTCTTTCTATCTCCTAATAATTTAAGTTATATAATAATAAAGATACCTTAGAATAGAATAACTTAAGATAATTAATAAAATTAAAATAAAGTTTAAAAGTATAATATAGCTAATATTTAAGGATATAGCTAAAATTAACTAGCTATATAATAAGTAGTATACTAAGTTCTTTAAAGCGCTAAAAAAGTAGATTAGAGACTAAGGGAAGGGGGAGGGGGTAAGGGTGCTAGGTTATTAGGGGTAAGGACTTATACTTCTAGCTCTAAAAAATTCCACATATTAGTGTTCCACAAATTGAAGGAAGGGGCTCATTCGGGTTCCTGCGCCGCAAATAACAGGCTTAGGACGGCGCGCGACATAACCAACCGGCGGCCTTCGACTCAGAGCCTGCCGCAAAGCCGCTTCTCCGACGCCTGCCTGTGTGGCTCTCTCCAGGTCTACCTACCTAAGGTACCCTGGCGTCCTCACCTTTTTCTCATCCGTCTCGCGACCCTTTCATCCTCCCATTCCTTACCACTCCCTCTCAAACGCAGTTCGTGGTGAATTCCCACTGCCTCCCACTCGGCCACGATTTCCTCTCTCTTTTTATCGTTTCATGGTAGTCGGTGGTTGGCGCCCGCTCTTTTGCCATCCTGCTTGTCATTCTGTTGACGCGAGGAATCCTCTGCTCTCTTGGGCATTCCCCCCCGAATCGCATCCCCCCCGGGCCCACATCCGCCGTCTCCGTCGCCGCACCTCAACCTCCGCCGATACCGACGACACCGATCGCCAACCCTCTTGGCCTTTCTTGGACGCGTTTCCAGTCGTAGTGTCATTTCACCTTGCATATCGGCGTCATGAGTACGCTTCCAACAACAGAGAAGCCTTTGGCTTCCAAAGCCCTTCACCCAGCCTTCTTCATTGCGTATGTTCGGACTTTACTGTGTCCCTCATCACTACTCTTCTGACCGTCAGGCAGGAGTTGGATTTTCTTCTCAAACGCCACTATTCTCTTCAACAAGTGGCTGCTTGACACAGCTGGTTTCAGTAAGTATACCACCTTGAATGCGACTCACATGAGCTAACCGCGACACAGAATATCGTATGTAACCGTCTTCGCCAAGTGAACGCTTCGCGACTCTCGGCGACCTCAACTCATCTCATCCCACTCACTAACACCATGTAGCCGTCATTCTAACCTTCTGGCATCTCGTCTTCTCAACCCTTGCGACTCAGGTGCTGGCGCGCACCACCTCCCTGCTCGATGGCCGTCACAAGGTCAAGATGACCGGCCGCATATACTTGCGAGCGATTGTCCCCATCGGTCTGCTGTATTCCGGTTCCCTCGTCTGCTCCAACTTGGTCTACCTCTACCTGTCCGTCTCCTTTATCCAGATGCTCAAGGCCGGCGCACCCGTCGCCGTGCTCATCATCAGCTGGATTTGGGGCGTCGCCGAACCTTCCATGAAGGTCTTTTACAACGTCCTGCTCATCGTCGCCGGTGTCGCCCTCGCCTCCTTCGGTGAGATTGAGTTCTCTTGGATCGGCTTCATCTTCCAAATGGGCGGCATCGTCTTCGAAGGTATCCGCCTCGTCATGATCCAGGTCTTGCTCAAGGGCGACGAGAGCGCACAGAAGATGGACCCCCTCGTCAGCCTATACTACTACGCCCCTGTCTGCGCTGTCATGAACTTCTTCGTCGCCTGGGCCAGTGAGTTCCACAAGTTCAACGTGGAGGATCTGCAGAAGACGGGTGTGATGATGCTCCTGCTCAACGCCGGCGTCGCCTTCATGCTCAACGTCTCCAGCGTTTTCCTGGTAAGTTTCGCACAGCCTCAAATCCGCTTATGCGCCCCTTCCGTCGCTAACTGCCCCACAGATCGGCAAGACATCCGGCCTGGTCATGACACTCACCGGCATCCTCAAGAACGTCCTCCTCGTCATCGCATCCGTGCTCATCTGGAACACCAGCGTTACCTTTCTGCAGTTCATCGGCTACTCCATCGCCCTCTTCGGTCTCGTCATCTACTCGACGGGCTGGGATCAGCTCAAGACGTCGGGCCAGATCGCCGTCGCCAAGGCCCGTGGCGCCTGGAACTCGCAGGCCCTCGATGAAGGCCGTCTTTCGCCTCTCGTTCGTCGCGCCATCGTCTTCGGTCTGCTGGTCTTCATCACCCTCATGCTCGTCGTCGGACTGGCGTACAACGGCAAGGCAGCGCCGTCGGATTGGTTGCCTACCGTCGGCTCCTCGAGCCGCTAAAGTGTATCTGTTTAAACAATTTCTTGTCAAAAGCGGGGAGTTTTCGGAGTGTGCATCAAAACATGGGGAAGGACAAAATCCCGAAAGAAAGAGGATCGGGGGGTTCGATTGTAAAGAGGTCCGGGACGCTCCTCCCCGGATCGAAGCAAGTGGGCTGTTTATATCATGAACCGGCATTTTTTAGAGATATAGCTCTTTTTGGGAATACTTGACAAAGAGTGACGGCAATCAGCCAGAAAAAGGCGGTTTGGATTTAATTTTGATATCCAGCACATGCAACCACACCAACCTAATTATCACAAACGAAGAAACTCTTAAACCCAAGCCAAGTTAGGCTTACTAACCACAGGACAGCAGCGGAACGTCAGCACATCAACCCCATCCGCCTCCTCGATTGTAATGATGCCAAAACAATTATAAGCACCTTATAAGCACCCAGTTCGGAGCTGAAGCAGAAGACAGCAACAAGAATAAGAAGAACCCGAATGAAGAATCTTATTCTCAGACTATCCTCTTCACCCATCCTATTGGTTCTCTGATACTGCACACAATACCCGTCACTCAAGATCGCACTCAGCCCATCCGACAAGGGTTTCATCCCACCGAAGCACCTAGAGACTCTCTCATCTCATCAACACATCCAAAACACCTCTCACAAAGACCCTCCTCGCCTCAGACCCCGAAACCTACCGCCGCGCAACCCACTCCCCCTTCCTCACATCCGCAAAAGCCGGCAAAACCCCCAAGCCCATCCTCGGCCGCTGGCTCGCCAATGACCGGTTGTACATTCACGCCTAAATCAAAGGCGTCGGCCGCCTCCTCTCCGCCCTGCGCCCCCCGGCGACCTCGACAACCCCCCACAGCGCCGGCACCGGAGGAGGAGAAACTCCTGCAGTGGCTCGTTGACGCGCTGGTCAACGTCCGGCGCGAGGAGAAGTTCTTCGTTGAGACGGCAGAGCGTTTCGGCATCGACGTCAACCTGCCCACCAACGCTGACGGCGTGGTCGCGCAGGAGGACAAGCTCGAGGGGCTGAGGCGGTTCGAGGGGCCTTTTGAGGGGTTCGAGACGGGAAGGGGAGTGCTGGGGTAGTTGGAGGGCGCGGTGCTGATGTATGCGACGGAGAAGTGCTATGTCGACGCGTGGTCTGGGGCGAGGGAGCGGGGACGCAGATGGAGGGGCGTTGAGGAGCGAGTTCATTCCGAATTGGAGCAGCGGGGAGTTTAGCGAGTTTGTGAACGAGTTGGTGGGTATTGCTGACGAGGCTATTGAGAAAATTGTTAGGGAAAGGGGGACTGAGGCTGGGGAGGAGTTGAAGGGGAGGGCTTTGAGGGTTTGGAGAGAGGTTCTGGTTGCCGAGGAGCACTCCTGGCCTGCTCTGTGACGGAAGATAGGAAAGCTTCACAGGGCTTTATGTGTTGGTTGAACATAAGGATCCGAATTCTCTTGTTTCTGGTGAATTAGAAATCGATAACAATTACCAACCGGGTTCCCAAACCATTGAGCCTGACTTCTTGTGCAGAGCTGCCCCGCCATGTCCTCCACACCGCACTTGGTATTACCGCGGACCCAACGCCAACGCTATGCTGTAACCAACCGAAACATATGTACTCCTGTTCGTGTTCTCCAACCCCTTGAGCGCTGACTTCACTACACAGCTACTACTCGAGAGGATCGTTCGGCTGCCTTGCTACCCGTCAACTCGCCATCCTCGCCTACGGGCAGAGCGGTTGACGCCTTCTTCTCATCTTTGTTGAGAGGCTCTGCTGTAACCACTGTAGTTACAGAAGAGATGTCTTCTTCTTCCTCCTCGTCGGTCTCGGACACCTCTGACACAGTGCAAGTGAAAGCGGGCTTTTCCACCTTGGGCGTCTCGTCATCGTCATCTGCAGCGACTTCGGTCCTCGCAATGGTGGTGACCATCTCCTCGGCAGCGACCTCAGATGCGGGCAAGATGGTTGGGTCGACGCAGTCATAAAAGAGCATGAAGACGTTATGCTGGTCCAAGAGCTCTTCTTCGTCAATTCTCCTAACGCTTTCATCACTGAGACGCCACCAGTCCATTTCCACGTCCGCATCGTCATCTTCATGGCTGGGCTTGACCGCAGAATCTAGACTCCTGTTTTCCATCCCGTCCACTTCCTTCTCGCCAGCAGTAGGAGTTGAGTGACGCGGAAACTTGCGATAGCAGACATAGTGGCCATTTTCATGCCTGCCGTAATGGGTGACTACGGCACGAAGTTCGTAAATTGGTCCAGTGATGAAAGACCGTCGCTTATCGCCGGCGATCATCGAGGACCTCGGGTCAAGCAACCACTGCTCTTCCTCGGATGCGTTGCTCAAGGTCGGGGACGCCGCACCGTCGACCGGTTCGCGGGTGGCAGCAGGTGCAGGCTTGGGGGCACTGCCCAGGCACCAGGGACCAAGATCCAATGTCAAAGGGAACCGGATTCCGGCTGAGTTTTTGTACATCATGCCTGTATTCTCGTCGAACACAGATCGGTTCATGTGGACGGCCAGGCTCTGCGGTGGGCGAGCGATGACTGCCTGTTTTGTCTTCGTAGACGAGACCTTGCTCTTAGAGGTAATCTTGCACTTCTGCGTAATGGTCTTGTCGTCGAAGTCGTCCTCTTCTAACGCTTCCTCGACAGCTGCCAGACGAGACCTTGGCTCCGCCAACTTATCTTCAGGCAAGGTTCCCTGATTCCTCTCGAGAAGGATACTTAGAAGCCTCTTCGCCTTGAGCAGAGTACATTTGCCGCATTCAACACCCTCAATCGATTCGATATGCGCATATGCATCAAGAAGTTCGTAAAGATCGTGATCGTTTCCGTCCGTGTTCAAGCTGAGCGTGAGACAGTTGAAAGGAGTCATGGAGAGTCCATCAGAGTGACCACACTCCACACACGCGACTCTCTGCGCGGTCAATCCCTCGAGTGGGTTGCGTAGAGGCTTGGAGGCGGAACTGGTCTTGGAGACGGTCGACATGCTCTGGTAGCCGCTATCGTCGCTGTGTTGGCTGGTCGCCGCATCGTCGTTGGTACCTTCCGACTCGAAACCTGACAATTTCTGCGTCGCCTTTGCGACCTTGGCTATTTCCTTATCTACCTCGTCGAGCAATTTGGAGAAGTACTCCTGCGCGTCCTGTTGTTGCCACGTGCTCATGTTCTTCAGCGAACCTGGTGTCCACAGAGTCTTTCCGTAGTTGCGGGCGCTGTTCAGATCTTCAATCAAGTTTCGCAATGTGTCGACTGCCTCGACCTTTTCGCGATCGAGTTCGGGATCCTGTACGGGATCGGCGAGATAACTCGACAGTGGCTTCAACGATGCGAGACCCTGGAGAATGCTGTTCTGGTAGCACGAATTGTCCAGGTTTCCCAGGCCTGGAGGGTGGTCGCTAGAGCCTTTGAAGCTCATCATGGCGCCAGACATCGACGAGAAACCTCTTATACCGGCCTGGGAAACCGTTCCCATGATGCCTCCCTGTCGGTCCATGCCAAGTATCTTCCGCAGGAGGTTGCTCTTCGTAGCATGTGTTCTTGCTTGGTTCTGCGGCATCGGTCGCGGGACTAGTGGCGGATGCAGCCAACCTTCGAGAAGGGTCAAGGCGTCGAATGGCGTAAGCCAAACAATTATGTCCCAGAGAGTCTGACCGGCGCGGAAGAGCAGGGTGGTCGGAAGAGCAGATGCGCCGAGGATGGAGTACAGTGCAGTCAGGACGAGAGCGAGAATAGAGACGACGACGCTCGGCTCGTTAAGCCTCGTCCAGATGCTCTGTTGGTCGTTGTAGGGATGGTATCGTCGGTAAGGATCAGGTCCGTCGTGAAGATCCTTATATCTCGCGCCTGGTGAATTCATACTGCTAAGGGAAGGGGGGTTGGGATATCGGTGATTTGATGAGAATCGAAAACGGGACAGCTTTAAGCAAGCTTGAGCAATGAAGTGACTGAGGAACCGGGCAGTGCCATGTCGGGGATGATAATTCGAAGGGTTGATCAGGGCGATGCTTCGCGAATTAGGAGGTGGGCGCAGCTCGTGTGATCGAGGTAAGAAAGAAAGGCTCTGGAATGTCTGAATGCACGGTTGGACGATTGAATGGAGCAAAGTTCCACGGTTCGCTACCTAAGCAAAGGCGACGAGCGGGACCAAAGGTTCCACAGGGGCAAACTCTCTACACCTCCTCCGGGGTTTCAAATATTAGCGTGTGAATTACCCCATAATACTATACCTAAACGGCGTAAGATTAGCGTAGTATTAGTACTTCTAAATTAGTATAATTTATATAGTATATTTAGTAGTTAATACTATTACTACCTAACTTAATAACTAGTTATAATTAGTAAACTATTAAGTAAGCTAGCTCTTTTAACTATTCCTATAGGATTAAGTACTACGTAGCCTAAATTACTATATATAACTCTAGCTAATTAAGATTCTATATATTATAGTTATTATTAATAAAGTCCTTTATTTAAAACTATATATTCTTAGCGGGATTAAGATCTAGTAAATATAGTAGCTACTTAAGGTTATTTAGAGCTATCTCTTATATAGCAGACTTCGTTTCCTTAGTATTATAATAAGGTATATTATCTTATTAAAATAATTTATACTTATTAAGAGCCTTATAATTAAAAGCTCTAACTATAAGTAGGATAAAAAAGATATACTTATATATTAAAATTCCGCCCTAGCTCTTCTCTTATATAAAACTTAAGCCTTTTTAACCTCTTATAAAGTAGCTTTAAAATATCTAGCTATATAGCTTTCTTTAAAATAGTATAAAAGTCTTAGGATCTTTAGTATTATAGATTATAATCTATTTCTTCTATATAGGGTTATTTATAGCCTAAGTCTTATTAAAAAAGATTATATCTTCTTAGTCTTTAGGCTAAGGGTAGAGTTATAGTTACTCTATAGTAAAGTTAATACGTTATTATTTATTAGTATTAGTATATTTAATTTGCTATAGCTAAATAATATAATAGTAGCTTAATACTTATAGGGTAGTAGTAAGAGTAGTCTCTCTATAAACTAAGAGAGAGGGAGGTAAAAAATAGTATAAATTATACTAAGGGATCTTTTTATAAAACTTATCTTCGAGGAGCTACTCTTATAAATACTATTTTTATAATATTTAAATTATACCTTTCTTATACTTAGATTTTTATAATATAAGTAGTATATTATTATAATAAGCTTACTAAACTTAGTAGTATATAAAGGGGGTTGCTCTTATAATCTCCTTATATAATTAGTAGAGGTATTTATAGAAGGTATAGATCTTAACCTTTTAATCCTATATAAGTTTAGTATTATATAGTAGCTATTATTTTATAAGTATAGAAGGAGGGTTTAGAAGGTCTATAATTATAATTTAACGCATAGAGAGTAGGGTAGAGGGTAATATAGAGGGTAGGGTTAATAGCGATATCGATATTAACCCTATAAGTAGTAACGTTAAGGTTAGCGAGGTTACTATGTTAGGCTATATTAGTAGTAGTAGTAGTAGTTATAGTAATAGGAAAAAAAACCCTTATTTTTAGCGTTAGTAAGTAGGCTTTAGCTCTTATTTTAGAAGTTACTTTCCTTAGAATCCCTTAGAAATTAGGCGAATAAAATAGAGTTATAACTTAGGGAAAAAATCCGGTTATTAGGTAGGGACTAGTGGGGTAATTCACTGCGCTAACATTTGAAACCCCGGAGGAGGTGTAACAAGGATTGATTAGTGCGCCGCGTGCTTCTGCAACCTGGAAGGCTTGTGATATTCCCTTCTCCTATCGCGATAAGATAGAAGATTCCCACCCATGCCGATAAGGAATTTTCTCAGTTATCCCCCACACAACAGGTATTCGAATGCTTGACCGACCTACATCACCTTGCAAACGAAACAATTGGTCCCGAAAATGGCAAAACCGGGCGTTTCAAAGAAAAACAGACGTAAGACGGCTTCCTTTCTTCTATCATCCGTCACTAACTAAGCAACCAGAACCCTCGAAGCACTCGAGAGCCGCAAGGCGCGCAACAGATCTGGACATCGACACCGATAAGTCTCTCAAGGATGTGAAGCCACCGTCTGCGACGGTCGACCGTCCCTCAGTTCTGGCTGCTCAACACAGTTCGGGAGTCTCCAAGAAGACGAAAAACCGCAAGTCGCAAATGAGTGCCAAGGCGAAGAAGAGGAATGAGAAGGCCATGAATCGCGCCGAGGCCATTATGGACAGGACCGCCAACAAGATCGAGAAGAGCAAGAATTCATCGCGCACGATCCAATCTCGGAGAAAGGGTTGGGAGGACATCAACAAGAATATTCCCCAGAAGAAGTTCCCCGACGAGGAGCACTTGGAACAGGAGGAGAGGAAAACCAGACAACAGATGGTTGCCGAGAAGGACTGGGAGACGGACGAGGAGATGGATGGAGTCGATGAGGAGGGTGCGCCTGCGGACGGCGCCGCACAGCCACCCCCACCGCAAACAGATGATATTGACGAAGAGATTCTGTAATATGTCGTTTCTCAGTGTATTTGGGATGGCTGAGAAGGTGGTGTCTTGGTAGACTGCGCCTCGGACAGGGCTATGAGACTTATGATAAATACCCAAATGATGGTTGAAGATCAGCTGCGCTGAAATGGAATCACAGTAATTTAAGATCTCGCTGGAGCTATTCGCTGAAGTGATATTGATATCGAGCTATGTTCTCCTGCCTCGCAGTGCCCGCAACCATCACCATCAACTTAAGTCTTGCCCATTCCTCATGAGACTTCCTTGCTGCGTAAGATATAGTTACATACCATTTTACGCCTACCTGCAGAGGCGCAAATACGTGTAACTTTTCCCGTTCACAGAGTTCGACCACAGACGGACGGATTTCTTCCTTCCGCTACATTAACTGCCCAGCCGTGAATGATGGCTGATATCAAACAACCCGAGCCATCCATATGACAATCTACCGTCCGGTCTGATGGAGGGGTCGCAGCTGCAGGCTTTGTTTATATAGTATGTCCCACTAAAAAGTCACTAAACTTACAGGGCCCCCCACCGCGGAATCGCTTCTGCAGCTCCGTCCCGTTCAGGACCCCAACCTCTCGGTCCAGCATCGCATCTTCGATCTCGAATTTTCCACAGTCACCTCCCATCCTGCACAACGACACCAAGCCAACATGCCGCCCAAGCGCATGACAGCAAATCCCCTCAAGCCGGCGCGGCATCGCCCGGGCAAGGCGATGGCGCCCGAGGACTCGTCGTCAGACTCAGATGCCAGCGACCACGATAACGACGAGACCAACGAGGTCGAGACCAAGCCCAAAACCATCCCGCCGCCCCCGAAAGCCGCGAGCGCCGCAAAAATCACCAGCAACCTCAGCAAGGTCAACCTCGACGAACGCCGACGCCAGGCGCAGGAGGTCGAAGAGCGGAGACTAGCTCGAGAAAAGGCCGAGCGCCTCGCCGCCGAGGAAGGCTTCGTGACGGAAGAAGAAGAGGAAGAGGGTGGTGACGATGACGAGGAGGAGGAGGAAGAGAGCTCCAGCGAGGAAGAAAGCAGCAGCGAGGAAGAAAGCAGCAGCGAAGAAGAAGCGCCCCGTCGTCTCATGATCCGACCGAAGTTCATCCCAAAGAACCAGCGCAATGCAGCCAAAGGTCCCTCGGGCGCCGCAGCACAGGACGAAGAGGCGCGTCTCGCCGAGGAAGAAGCCCGCAAAAAAGCCGCCACCGACGCGCTCGTCGAGGAGCAGATCAAGAAGGACCTGGCCGCGCGTGCCGCGGGCAAAAAGCACTGGGACGATGATGAGGCGGAAGGCTCCGACGTCGACACGACGGACGATCTGGATCCCGAGGCGGAGCTTGCGGCATGGCGGTTGCGAGAGCTGAAGCGCGTCAAGCGCGAGCGCGATCGCATTGCGGAGCAGGAGGCCGAGTATGCGGAACGCGAGCGCAGGCAGAACTTAACGCTGGAGGAGCGCGATGCTGAGGATGCTAAAAAGATTGCGAAGCAGCAGGAGGAGAAGGACAGTCGTGGCAAGATGTCGTACCTGCAAAAGTACTATCACAAGGGTGCTTTCTACAGCGATGAGGCCAAGGCTTACGGCCTTGACAAACGCGACATCATGGGCATGCGCATTGCGGACGATATCAAGGACCGCAGTGCCTTGCCGGAGTACTTGCAGAAGCGTGATATGACGAAGCTTGGCAGGAAGGGTGCGACAAAATACAAGGACCTCAAGAGTGAGGACACAGGGCGATGGGGAGAGTTCGAAGACCCCCGCGGCCGCAACAGGAGAGAAGAGTTTGATAGATATGGCGTCGATGAGCGGTTTCAGCCTGATGATCGCAGCGGGAAAGGGGCCAATGCCGTCCCACTGGGTGACCGCAAGACACCTGGTGTAACTGGTGCCCCGAATGGCCCTCAGGGTGATCGCCCGCGAGGCGAAGACAAGTACCGAAACCGAAATAGCGACGACTACCGTCGCAGAGATAGGTCGAGATCTAGTTCACCGCGGAGAGATTTACGGGATGACTACAAAGACAGGCGGAAACGTAGCCCCTCTCACGAGAGATACGACAGTGATAAGCGGCGGCGCGTGGATTCAAGATGAGGCCGTTGTTTCAATCCTATTAGAGTGTATCCTAACTAAGCTCGTCTTGAGCGATGCTGAATATACCCAAACTCCTCATGAACCATTGCCACCGTCATACGCGTTGAAGCATCATTCACGTTCAGACTCAGATCTTCTTGACTTCCACCCGCGCATGATCGAATATGCGATGGCTCATCATAGCTTCCGACTCCGTATCGACCTTTGGCGGAAACAATGTTAACCGTGCGTAGGTGCCTGCGCCCCTCCTCTTCGAGAGGTAGCCCGGATTGATTACGAGCACACTCTCGACGACCTGGAATTTAGCATTAGCAAAAGCAAAGTACAGCAGACAGTCGGAGAGCCTACCTTGGCGAATGGAGGAAGGAAACTAGGGACAATCAGCACATCAGGCCGAACATTGACCATCTCACCGAGCTTCAAGTAACTGAGATCCAGCATAGCACCCGGCGGCATACCCTCTTGCGTTCCAGTCTTGGGTAGTTTCTGGCGGTCCGTGGGCGGGAAGAGCGGGAAGAAGTGTCTTTGCTCTAGCAAATAACGGGACAGCCTTGATAGCGGATTGCTATCTAACGGGCGAGAAGCCAGCTCCTCGTGCTTCAGTTGCCACAGAATGTCCTGGGAGGAAACACCCATGACCATTTCGTTGACGGACAAAGTCATGGGATTTGTGACGAATCTCGCCGTCTTGGGTAAGCCGAGCTCCTTCTTCAAGACAGAATCCTGGGGCCAGGAGACATGCTTATCAATAACGTCGCGTACCGAGGGAATGAGGAGAATAGTAATGCTGGGGTTGGTGGACACGAGACGGTTGAGGGCAGGGGAGAAAAGGTACTTGAACACTGTTGACAGAGTTGCAGTGTCCGGCTCGACGACGGCTTCTTCAGGCAAGTCGAAGTCGCCGATAGCTATCAGGGGGTGTTCGCTGTCGATGAACGGTCCCGTGAGAACGAGGGCATCGGCAAACGTTTCAGCTGCCTGGTCGCACAGAGCATGCAGAGGCTCGAAGTCGAGATTGTCATCAGCCGTGTATGGTCCGGAGGCGTAGATGATGTTCAAAGGCGCAGGGTCCGAGTCGGTGTCCATGGCATCCGGATCTCCTCGTAGCTTTTCGCGGTGCGCAGCCAACGCCGCTGGTGTTGAAGCAGCGTTCGGAAGCAGAGGGACCTCCAGAACCTCTTCAACAACGAATTCGTTGCCGGACGTGTTGATACCCTTCAACGCCACAATCTGGCCCGGGAAGAAGCTGTATCCCTTATTGGCCATGTTCAGAGACACTCTTTGTCCTCCTCCCATTCGCCTTGACAGCTCTAACACCAGAGATGCCGCGTTCAGCTTCCCCTCGGGCGCATCAGAAGCAATACGACCAACAGCGATCACGGCCGTGGTGCTTTGGAACGCCGCGTTGCCAAACTCCAACAGATCAAGTTTATGATACTCCTGAACGATGTGCATGAACTCGTCTATCCTGTCGTCGAGAATCTCGGAAGCCTCCGACAGCTTCATGGCTAGGGGTTTGTATGCAAGTTTCTTTTGGTCAGACGCCGCCGTCAACTTAATGCGGGGTTCAGGGTATGGGCAGATCGGAGCTTCGGGGAGCTCAAGGTGGTCGTTCAAGACTTCAATCGTATCGCCAGCATTCTGTCGGTCATTGAAGGAACTTGGCCTAGGATAAATGTCAGTTGCGGCTTGCAGCGACTTCCTCCAATTTACTACTCACGGCTGCATGGAGTTGAGTTGCTCCTCGATCTTCGAGGCCCCCTTGTAGTCTGGTGAACTGGACGGAATCTCCGCCTTGACCCTTGAAATGGTCGGAGTTTCGTGCACCTTCTTTCGCAGGCTACTCGGTTTGTTTAGTCTCCCTGAGGACGGCGTGCTAGGAACCAGGCCATCCAACATGCCGAAAACATCACCACCTCTTGCGCGCGGCGTGCCTTGGCTGCGCTTCTCGGACTTGATGTGCGTTTGTTGCTTGTTCGCCTTCTCCAATGCGTCCTGGATATCCTTTTTAAAGTTGCGGACATGATTGATCTGGGGGTTCATAGCGTCCATGTCCATCTTGATACAGAACGACTCCCATTTGTAGAAGAGATCCTCCACAGAGACCTCATGCAGGCGCATGATGGATTGCAATTCAGTGAGTACATCGGGTTCAAGACCCTTGCCCCCCGTGGTGAAGAAATGCTTGAGCTCGGTTTCGGCCATGATTCTGGTGTCGATATGTCGAAGACCCTGTTGGTTGCTGTTCAGTCTCCAGTCACGAGGTGGAGGATCCAAAGAGACCTAGCAGGAAGACGCGTCGAGCTCTGTCTCGACCGGGGTCGCGTAAAGTGCACGCTACGACGTAGTGGGTTTACCCAGTGTAATGTCTTTATTCACACCGTCCAATTTCCCCTAACGCTTACACAAACCGAACCTAGCTCAGGTAATGTAACTTCAAGCAAGTTCGGTGGCAAACACACAATTGTCCCAACTTTTTTAGATGTTATCGATCTTACTGTTTTGCCGAAATAAACGAAGCTCATTTCAATCGTGAACCCCCAGTCTGCCACACTCACTTTTTCTCTCCGCCAGCCCAATGTGTGCCGAAAGCATTTCTCCATTCACATGTTTTACCTCCCTAAAACATCCCAAATTCACCAGACGGGGTTTCGAGATCGCATCTCCTGGCGCTCGACATCCTCTTGCTCCATGAAGTCCTCGGTGACCTCCTTGGCGTTTTTGGTAGCACCAAACTTGATGACCGCCTCATTGCTGACCTGGTACTGGATCGTCTTGTCTTCATTGACTCGAGCAATGTCTGCCATTCCACCCGTGAGCTGGTCAAGATATATTCGATAGTTCTCTGAGTGTCTGATAGAGCATCGGTTGGTTTCAGACTCGGAGTGGGCTGTGAGCGAAGAGGCATCCTTGAACCATTTAAGGCAACCTGGACACTGAAGCTTGGCGTTATAGTGCGAGATCGATGACTTCAAGTGTGAAATCAACGCACTGGATGGACCAAAGCTCTTGCTGTTCGTAGTCAGTGGCAGGGAAAAACATTGTGGAGTGGATTGCTTACGAGCAGGATTTATTCGGGCACTTGAACTTGCGAGTATATTCGTTGTAATAGCTCGCCACGTTGAACTTAGGATGGTAAGGATTGTTGACATCCGTGAGTTGAGAAGCAGACGGAGTTTCCACTGAGCTGACCCTCTCAGTGACGCTCGGGGAGTTCGGGACCTCTGTGCTTGCCATGCTAGTAGGTGCATTTGAGGCAGGTAGGCTGGCTGAGGAGAAGAGGTTGGTCAAACCAGATAGATTGATCGAGGAGGAAGAACTCTCGGGGCTTCCCGGTCTAGGAAATCCTTCTGAATTAGGAGCTCCTTCGATCTCCTTGAGCTCGGGGAAGTCATCCGGCTTGAAGAATGAGGGATGAGCCATGTAAGTCTTCGTGTCCAGGGTCATGGCTGACTGGACACTAGGGTGTAGCTTTGGAAAGTAGTCCCCAAACTGAGAACCACTTCTCTTCTCCAGTTCGTGGGCGAAGGAGAGCTTCTGAGCTCGGTTTCTGTCGACATCCATACGCCTGATCTCCGGGCACTCGTCGTGTTCGAGGTGCTTCATCCATCCGGCCAAACGCACAAAGCGAGCTTGGCAACCTGGGCAGACCAGGTTTTGGTCATGAGGGTGCATCTGGTAGAACACGTCAGTTTGGTATGACCTTGGAAGGGCTTCTGACCAAAACACGATCTGCTTCTCAGTCGACGCTTTGTAGTCGTAACGGTACTTACCTCCTGCATGTGTTTCTTCTGGGTATCCATGGTTACGAATTCCATTGCACAGACGGTGCAGTGGATATGTGTACCCTTGATCTTCATGGCCCAGAGCTTGTGCTTGACTAAAGCCTGCTCATCGTTGAATCGCTCGCCGCAGACATTGCAAGGTATCTGCTTGTGGGGCGGAAGTTTGAACTTCTGTTTAGCGGCATCACGCGTGCCGACTTGGGATATGCCAACTTTCGACGTGCTGACTTGCGAGACGGATCTCATCGAGGTTCCGCTGACAGACATGGCGAGCAATGTTGTGAACAAAATCGTGGGTCTGCTGTTTAGGAGGCGTAAAAAGAAGTTGTGCTTCTTGTTCTGGGCAACACTGATTAATAATGGTTGTCGACGAAGGACAAGAATTAGTTGGCAGTTAACACCAACAAATGTGTTCATAAAAACCGATTGGTACTGGAGGGGTTCCGTTGGGGGAATCCACTGTGATTGATTGCTGCAAAGGTAGTTGTCAGTGGGAGAAATCTGAACGGTGGAGATGCAACGAAGAAGATTTTATGGATGAGGCAGTCAGACAATCCAGATGGAAAGAGGGCCCCAGGTTACCAGACTAGAAGAAGGAGGTTGCCTGGAGTTCAACAAAACAGCAGGCAGGAGCAATGGGATAGAAGAACAAGGCCTCTTGCTCCCCGGTCTGTTCCCATTTGCAATATCTCCAAGAGGAAAAGGTAGTCAAAACGGGACAAAGACATCTCGAAAAGCAAGGTCTATCTGCCTTATCTGGAAGATTATGACCAAAAGCAGCAAACGGTGTATACAATTTCCTTACTTGGGGATTCATGAGCTGGAGAGGGGTTTCTTATTATGACACGAGATATCTCAACCACACTCTGCGCAGGGCAACCGCAAGAGTAGGTGATAGGGCTCGTTTTCCAAGCGGCTGCTCCTTTCATAGATCCAGTGTCCAGGAACCAGGCGTCTTTCGTACTGAAACAGGCATGAGCCTAGCCAAGAAGGCTCAATTTTTCTCGACGATGTCAAAGTAAACATCTGCTCACAAAGCCCTCTCAGGATGCCAGCTTCAAGGAAGTGTTCCCATTCGTTGTTTTATCTCAGGCAGACATGCAGCCTGGCCTGAGCATGTGGTGTAGCTCCGCGTTTTCTCTCATAGAAGTTTGATTGAAGTCCAAGAGGAAATCACACACATCTAATCCATGTTCGGATCAAAGTACCATCTGAGTCACACAGATTGACAGGGAATTATGCCAGACTACGGCCAGCATGCAACAGGCCTCTTAAGCGACCCAACCAATTTCAGCTTCAATGTAAGGTGAGGTCATCTATATCCTAGGCACATGTTAGATTCTTGAATATCTCTGTCGGTATTGACCCAGACCAATTTTCGCAGATCCACCGGTCTTCATCTGGATCAGAAGAAGTTCACTGGCAACCATCCAAGCTTAATCTTCTCAGCAAGGGAAGAAAACACAGTCATGCGTGCAACATACCAAGCTGGGGCTAGAACCTCGATATCCACGCGGCAAATCTTCCCTCGGGGGCTGGAAACCGAAACTTACCAGAGATCAGATGCCATCGCGCGGGTGACCGTGTCTCGATGTAAAGATCATGCAAGCCCCGTGTCTCACTCTCCGAGAGATACTAAGGTATCAATCGTAGGGCGTGCTTATGATGCCAGAATGTGTCTCGGCTCTGAGGGATGAGCCGCCCTTACTGACACCTATCAGAACCCAGCGTTACTCCCAGCCATGCGTCTGCCCTCCTTCCTGATTCTGGAAGTACCAGCCTCCTGACATCAATCATCCGCAACGTCAACGACGCATCTGCCTCAGACAGGCTGACGTTTCTTGGGCCTAACGCCGCGCCACATCAAGAAAGGCGAGACATGCATTGCAGGCCTCATCGCAATAATTCACGAGTTGTCGAGCCCGGCATCGGCATCAGAAAAACCACTCTGTTGCGTTTATAGCGGCAAAAGTCGTCGTAGTCTTGATGCATTTTCCATGCCAAACAAACGAACGGCATAGGGAACATACCCGACGCTAAGAGGTCTGCATCCGACTTCCCGTCAACGCCTCACTCTTCATCAAAGACTTCACCAGCCCCTCGCCCCACAACCGGTTGCTTAGAAAACCCTTCACGGGACGGAAAGTCAAAACCCTCGATGTGGTAAAACACCGTAACGCCTGCTATCGCCGAGATTACACAAATAGAACAAGATCTGGCCCACTTCGATCCCCTCCTCTCTCCCAAACCCACTAGAAGGAGAAAAGGCTGTTCTTTCATACCGAACAAAGTCTAAATACGCGCGCCCGACCCTTCTATCAAAGAAGGAACAAAGAAACCCAAACTTCGGTGGCTTGTGGCTAGCATTTGGACGACCTCCTTTCCCAATCGGAACCGATCGCCCCTTCGTCCCTGAGGTAGTAAAATAATCCGTTTAGTCTCAAACCCGTCAAGTTCTCGACCGCCGTTGGTCCGGCATTACCGCATCTTCGGATCACGCCAACCACATCCAGAACAAGTCGGCCAAATTTTTCTGTGTTCGCCGATCTCGTCGCACAACCAGTGAATCTACTAAATATTCGAGCCCACGGCTGACGACTCCAAGATCACTAGCTGATCTGCTGTTGCTCAAACCCCAATACACAGGACCAGACTGGGAAGCGTTGCCTATCATCGAATCGTGCTGGTCCGCCCCTATTTCCACACCAACTTACACCAAACTGCACCGACCTACCTCAGCATAGAACCGCAGTTCCCAACCCCGTCGCTACCCCTATTCAGCCTTTGAAAATTTTATAAGCAATCTGTTCAAAATGTCTTCCACGCTCGCCCACAAACTCAAGAGTGAGGCAATGGCCTGCCCAAAGACCGAAATGCCGCTCCCCCTAATCCCGCTCGTCTTCATCGCCCATTTCGCGCACACCGTCACCTCCGTCCTAAAAACGGAGGCGCGGCGCAAGTCGGCAACAATCGCAACACACCTCGACTCCATCCGCCTACAGGTCCGCGGGCCAGAACACTCCTTCACCGGCTTCTCGCGGCTTCCCGCAGAGCTTCGTCTGAAAATCTGGAACCACGCGATGCCGCCGAGGACGCTCACCGCAACGCACGCGCCGAATCCGGCTCTGCTATCTGTCAACCGCGAGGCCAGGTATGAAGCGTTGAGGAGGTATAACCTGATCAGACTGAATACCTGGGGTGATCGGAGGATCTACATCGACTTCCAGCACGACAGTATCGCCATTGTCGAAGGCAAGGGCGGTGGCGGCTTCCCAGTGCGTGGGGCGAGGCACGTCGTCGTCGTTTGTGAGGAGCCGTTCCAGAGCCCTGCTTCGTGGTTGAAGTGTCGGTATCGGTCTGGTCTGGATTCTGTTACCTTGATTCTAGGCGGCGCTAAATGGTCGAACTTGGTACCGTTTCCTGAGATCCGACTTCTAGGCACACCAAAGGATGCACAGAGACGGCTTGGGATGTCCCAGGATGAAGCTGAGAGAATTGAGAATGAGCTCAAGGATTTGGCTATGGGTTGGGGACACACTGAGGTACGCGTAGGAGAATTCATTTGACGGCGACGCCGATCATGCTGGGAGGCGTTACTGTTTTACCAAAGCGACCAGAATACCCATTTCCCTTTGTCGTCATGTTCATCACTCTCTTACCATATATCTGCAATACTATAACATTATTATCAACAACAATCCATTTCATAGCCTACTTCGCTCGTTGCTCAAGTATCCACCACCAAGCTTCAACATAACAACCGCTTCCTTGACCATCTCATCCACAATCTCGCCTGCAGGTTGAATCTTATTGATAGCCCCAGCAACCTGGCCCATCAAGTACGGCGGATCAACGTCGTTGCCCTCATTGAAGTCGAACTCGAGAGGCACGATACCCTGATCGCAGAGCTGCTTGATCCGCTCCGGCTGTGAGTGCCACTTTCGGATATATTCATTCGTCTTCATCCGCAGCGGCCTGCCAGACACGACAAGCGTGCGCTCCGTCTCGTCAAACCCGCACTTGACAACCTCCTCCTTATGCTCCTCACTACATCCAGCTTCAACAGATGCCACGAAGCGAGTACCAACCCAAACGCCCACGGCCCCCTGCATCAACGAACTCGCCAAGGAGCGACCGTTGTAGATGCCTCCCGCCGCAACAACGAGCGCCGGGCCCCCATTGAGCATCTTGGGCCTGTATCTCCTTGCGACATCCACGACAGCAGGGATGAGAACCGAGTTGGCCACATCACCCGTGTGACCGCCTCCCTCACCGCCCTGTGCGCATATGATATCGACGCCCAGATCCAGCGCCTTGACGGCGTGCTTCGGGTGTCCGACCATGTTCATGACGTAGATGCCCGCGTCGTGGAGTTTGTCGATGACATGTTTGGGCGGCACGCCAACGGCGCTGACGAAGAGACGGGCGCCGGACTCGATTGTGACGTCGATGAGCTCGTCGAGCTTGCCGCCGGTGTAGTCGTGGTTAGTCTTACGCGCGTTGCCACCGACCTGCGGCAGGGCGAGGTCGACGCCGAAGGGGAGGTCTGGGGACTTAAAGTTCTCCTTCATCTCTGCGACGATCTCGCGAAGCTGGTCCGGGGTATAGTGGAAGCCGCCGATGACGCCGAGGCCGCCCACGTTGGAGACGGCGGCGGCGAGGGGACCGCCGGATGTGCGCGCCATGCCGGCGAGGAGGATGGGGTGCCTGATCCCCAAAAGGGTCGTTATGGGAGTCGTGATTGGACCGGTGGTAGCCATTTTGGGTATATTTCTCGTGAGGATGAGAGCTATTGCTGGCGACGATGCTTGGGAGAGATAGGAAGCAATATTCTATTAATTGGAATAATTGAACGGTCTGGCAGAAGGAATCAAAGCATGCGACAAATAAGAATCAGCCCCCCCCCCCCCCCCCCCACCCCAAAAAGGTCAAATATGCTAACTCCCCAATGACAACTCGATATGCATGGAGATCGGACTGCCTAGGTAATCTGGGGAAATCATAATACCGAGAAGTCGTTGTGGGGGTTGGGAGCTCCATTGTGGGGAAATACACCGAGGCAATTGCCTTCTTGGGACAGCAGCTCGCCCAACCATGCCCCGGCTCCAGACGGCCTGAAACCGAACGCCACAGGAGCGGGTGAGCTTGATGTCTTCTAGAATCTAGGACAGTGATGCGCAGCGTGGCTAGGTGTGGTTGGCTTCGCCGCCGACATCGCGGTACAAACGCGTGATTAAATCATGAAAACGTGCGCCATGGCCATGCTGCTCTATTGCAATATTCATATCCCGTCCCAGGACGTAGGTATCGTAAATAACATGATTATCGTCGGTAGCACCGACTATTAATACACCAGCGGGATCAACGCTTGGGGTCGAACTGTATCCTGTGTCGTCCATATACTTGGGCCCCTGCGTTTCCGTCTGTGAGCTATCTGAAGCTCGGTAATCGTGCGGGAATGAATTCCTCGGTTGATATAAACTGTCCTTCTTGCATCGTAGACGGGATCACCGGTGCTTCGTCAGCCTCCGTTGTTTCCACCGACGACTCGGGTGGTGGTGCCTCCTGACTCGGAGGTTCTGATGCATATTCCATTTCAGTGATTTTCACATCCGAGATTTCTTCGGCGTAGTAAGTTTCGGACCCGGCGTCATGCAGGCCGCGTTCCGATGCAAGTTGCGATGCAGCTCGCCGCTTGCGTTCCACTTCCTCGTCTTCTTCCCGCTGGATCCGCTCTTCTTCCATCTGCAGTTCCTCCATCGAGGGCGCATATGGTGTATCTGAGGTGTTGGGTATGCTTGTCGAGCTCCTTCTTGGCCCTTGGCTGAGCATCGAATGGCTGGAGTCAATTGTTGCTCTCGATACTGTGCGAGACATTGGGCGCCCATCCGCGCGGCGCTTACCTTTGCTCGCTTTTGTCCTACTGCTGCTACGATCGTCTCGGACTTTATCCAAGACCATGAACTCGTCGTCCAGCGGCACAGCATCCTCTTCGCCTTCGCCGTCGCTGGGAAACAAATCGCCCCGAGATCGGTATGAGTCGGACGTATTCCCCGATCCTGTCGTCCCGCTCCGAGTCCTAGTCTTGGCGAAGCGACTTTGAAAGACATCATCGTCCGAGTCGTCATTTCCGAGAAGGGGCTCGGCCTCGCCCATACCCATCTCATCGTGCTGTCGAGGGTGTTCCTGTAAGTCCGCCGCACTAGGCTTATATCGAAGCGTCTTGCCTAGCTTCCATGGCAACTTGCCTAGGAAGCCTAAGGGTTGAGTGCTGGGAATGATAGTCGGGTCGGATTCCGACACTTTGGTTCCTCGGCCTCGAGTGCCGTAGCTCATCCCTCGCTTCCTCTTAGGCTGTTCCTGAACCTCGCCGCCCGCATGCTTGCGCTGGGTACCAGTGCCCGCAAGCAGGCGGTCCCAGTCATCGTTGTTCCAGCCACCAAGGAAACCTCCGTCCTGATCCTCCGCGTACCAGTCGTCGTAAAAGTCGAAGCTGTATTCTGCCCGGCCTCCCGCACGCTCACACTCTCGTCTCCGCCTTGCCCGCTCCTCTCGATCGCCCAAGCAGGGAGTAGCGCACTTTTCAATCGAACTGGCAAGAGCGGCGAGGCATGGATTGATGTAGTGGTGCTGGAAACTCCAAATGCCGGCGGCTGCGTTCTCCGTCACCTCTCCGGCGTTATGAGAAATCTGGTTCCAGCGTTGGCGGAGTCGCGGGTCCTCAAGGAAGTGTGTCGCCATGGTGTTGATGGCTGTTGAGTGATGGAGGATGGCTGTTGAGTGATAGAGGATGACGTTGCGGGCATATGAATGGAGGACGTCTTGCGATCGCCAAGCGTCAACCAACTCAGCGCTCTCTCTCTCTCTCTATCTTCCTGTTGTTTATCGTCGAGGTTTTCGTAGATGGGGGGTGCGCAGCAGAAGGCGAAGAGCGAAATCTTGAAGCCGAGCGGGCAAAGACGATCAAGCATTGAAGGGAGCCATAGGACGAGGATAGGGCGAGTAATGTTGGTTTCAAGTGTTCCGAAAACAAAACGCTGCGAACCTCAGCTATCAAAAGTTGGGCCCAACATTCCACCTCACTGGCTGCAGCGCTTCCTCCCTCCGATCGCTGGCTGCAGGTGCGGGTGCGGGTGCGCTTACCTTACCACCTTAGAGGTGCAGGTGCTGGTGGACTTCCAGGTTTAGGGAGATTATCGAGGGATGGTGAGGGCAGGTACGTGCACTGGGGCTGCTGCTTACCTACCACACTGTTTGTTTGTACTGGCTGTCCTGTCGTGTGCTGAAATGCTGGTGCTGTAAACACGTTGAGGGACTCGTTGCTAGGTGGATCCGGGAAATTGCAAGTCTTCTGTCGGGTTTGTTGGTCAGCGGTAGCTTAGCCTTTCCAGGACCCTTGGAGGCGACGTCACTAACCGTCCAGTGATGAGAAATAGTCGATTTTTGGCAAGTAATTTCAAGATACCTGATTCCAGGTTCTTCTGATGCTGTTGCCTGATGTTTTTAAAACCTTCTCTGCCACTTCAAACTTCAACACCAGCAAAGTTCAAATCAATCAAAGTCAATGGCCAAAAGGTTGTGGAGATTTCACTTGTATTCAGAACAACGGTACACAGAACAATGTCCGAGGCGGAGTCCGCCAGACCAAACCATACTCAATCCCTCAGAAACCCAAGCAGTGAACGCTACCAAACGCAGCCAAGTGCAGCAAGCCCGTTGTGCCTTTCAGCGCAATACCTATCCAGCAAAATGATGCCCGCCCCGTCGCCTAAGCTGTGAATGACGCGACAAACTTGCGGATCTTTGATTGACAGCGACGTGAAGCCCGTGAAAGACAGGGGATGATTGCCTTTTGACGCAGCTCACCACGCGCCTGCTCAGTTTGAGTCTTAGCAGCACCATCGCTGTTGTTGGCTTGAGATTCTTCTGTTGTGCTGGCCCTTGACTTCCTTCGTCCGGATTCCTAATGACCGTTCGTTGCAGCTTGGGGCACTGGCGGTCGCTCAGGCCCATAAGGCCGCGGTGGCTCTGGCACTGTGGGTTGAGGCTCTTCCTCTGTGTCATCATCATCAAGCTCGCTAGGGTCCTCTTCGCCCTCATCGTCATCTGAATAGTCGCTACCATCGACATCCTCCATGTGGCCGTTGCTGTCCGAATAGCAGCTCTCCAATGTCGCTGCCATACCCGGTGGGACCTTGCGGCCCTGCTGCTGCATCTGCTCGATAATGCTCCTCAGCTTGTCGGCCTTCTTGGTCGCCTCAGTAGCCTTCTTCCGCCAATCTTCACGCTCCTCCGCCATACGGATGATGTTTGCATTAGTGGCGTCATGCTTGCGTTTCATGACCTCGTTCTCCCGCTCCAGACGCTTCGTTTTCTTTGACATGTCCTCCATCTCCTTGCGGAAGGTCAGGAACAGGTCATTGCTGTTATTGAGTGTATCCTCAACCTTGGTGTGTCAGTAATTAAGCCATACACATGGGCGAATTCCTGCTAAACATGCCCGTACCTGCTTGAACTTGTCCACGTAAACGTTAAGTTGGTTTCGAAGTTCGCTTTCTGTTTTGGTGAATGTTTGGACCTGGGCCTGGAGATTCCGCGCCCTGTTTGATTCGCTCTCGGCCAGCTTCTTCTCTCGTTCGTAGCGCGCCATATTGTACTGGACCTCCAGTTCCTTGGTGCGCATTTGAGAGTGGAAGTGCAGCTCACGCAGCTCGTACTGCTCGATGAACGATTTGAAGCGGTTCCGGAACCTTGCTCGAGTTAGTACAGAGTTTGAGAGGGGATCGGGGGTCAGAGGGGATCGGGGGTGCGACCCACAGGGTATCGACACTCATGTCGACAACTTGCTTTCGAGGATGATCCTTCTCTTCCTGCATGCATTCCAACTTTGAAAGCACAGCCGCGTATTTTTCATCGTAGGCTGTGCTGTTGTGCTTCAGGTTGTCTTGGAGAGTCTTGTTCTCGTTCTGGAACAAGGTCAGCGTGAGCCTCATGACCATATCTGACGAGAAATGCCGCGGACCTTGTACTTGTTGTTGTCCCGTTGCAGTTCTCGGCAGAGCTTCTCGAGCTTCTCCTTGAGCCCGACGGTTTTACTCAGTTCGGTCCGGTTCGCGTCCTTCTCCTTCTGTAAGGTATCGCCCCGTTTCTTGTTCTTCTGGTTCTCCCGTTCGACGCGCCGCATCTCCGCCAACAGCTCGCTGGAACGCTTGGTCAGATGATCGATTTTTTGCATATCGTTCATCTTAGCCACTTGTTGAGTCATTTCACGAGTCGCGCGCTTCACCTCGCGTTCTGTATTGCAAAGAGTTAGTCACTGACACCTGCGGAGACTTGCTGGACACAGAGAATAAAAGCATGAGGACTATGGCTGCGGCTGCCGCCAGCAAATCTGCGCAAAACAGCCTGGCTACAACAGGCCTGCACGTCTTCGCGAGTCCGTCATTGAGAGGGGTGCTGCGAGACCAAGGCTCACGCGACATACTTGGTCCGGTCCGTCGGGCATTAAAACAACGAGTGGGAGGTGTTACGCACCAATCTCTGCTTCTTGGTCCTTCTCTCCAGCAGCGTCTTGCTCGAGCTGCGAGATTCGTTGTGCGAGCAACTTCGCTGATTCATTCGAGTCAACCGCCTTCTTCGCCTTCCCCTTCTTCAAATTTGCCGGGGGCGCATGGCCGTGGGCATCTTGACCGTTCGACATCGCAGCGTCTGCCTGGCTGGGCATGCCTCGGTACGTATTAGAGGGGCAGTCGTGCGGTAATTCGAAGCCGCCTTGTCGTCACGAAGGGCAGGTCTTCGCATTCGTGTTCGATCGAGCGGGTCGGTGTCGGTGTCGGTGTCGCAAAAATAAGCGGGTGTAAAGTCCGTCCCGGTCTCTCCTCCCCCGCAGCAATCGGGCGGCAGCAATTAAGCGGTAGACGTGACTTCACTAGCAGTGGTCGTTGGTCCTTTCGCTGAGCCCCTTCGCAGAATTTTGGGCGTCGGTCGGAACGACTGGCTGGAGTAGCGTGGGCAAGTCTGGTGCTCAGGCGTGCGCATTAGAAATACCACTGTACTCAAGAAAAACGGGTGGAGGAGTGATGCAGGGCCTCGTACCCGTAAGCTACCCGAGTAATTAGTATGTATTGTGTAGTGTGTAGTTACCGTGGACGTCAAGTATCCGAACACCTCTTTGGAGTCTCGGCCAAGAACACAGCGACAGGTCCCCAGCACTTGTCGTCTGCGTCCGATTTTATCGAAGCGAATAACGATGGCGGATAGAAATGCACTCAATACCACTGACCCGCTGGCCAGGGTTCTGAGTTTTCCTGCTTTGGCCCAAAAAAGCAGTGCTTTTGCATTAGCCCAAAAAAGCGATAAAAGCGTGATATTGCACTAAACTAAGCCTAATTAAGCTAGCTTAAGGCTAACCCAACCTAATAATCGCGGTTACTCTATTTAGCACCCCCTGGTCCCCTATTTAGTATTTATCTAACTAATTTAGGTAGCAACACGTGACTTTCCCGTATGGAAGTATAGAGCTATAGTCCGCACCCCTGTAAATATATTAGACTCGGGTACTACACCTATATGTATTTTAAGGGAAAACTGCATATTTTAGAATAATACTGTAATTTTATTTTTCAACTACGCTACTATATAAATTTAGAAATCTAAATATATAGAAAAAATGTCTTTTTCTTATAATTATAACGATATAAAAAAGTTGCGCAGAGTACTATAGGAGGGCGGGCGTGCAGTAGGAGGGCAGGCGCGTAGTAGGAGGGCGGGCGCGTAGTAGGAGGGCAGGCGCGCAGTAGGAGGGCGGGCGCGCAGTAGGAGGGCAGGCGCGCACAGTAGGGTAGGGCGGTAGGAGGCAGCAGAATACCCCTACCTAATACCCCTACCTAACCCCTTATTATACTCTATAATATGACTAAATTCCCCTGCCCTACACCCTTATACTGAATAAAATAGGAGGGCATATGCATTATGCAAATATGCATTTTTTGGTATTTCGCCCATATAAAATAATACGGGCACGATATCTATATGCATTTAGAGGGTAATATCGCATTTAAGGGTTATCTATTTACAGGGGTGCGGACTGTAATCAATTTCAGTTTATATAGAGATTACTATAGTAAGCGAAAATTGCTTGCTCTAGCCTAAAAAAGCAGTGCTTTGCTTTGCATAAGCCCAGAAAAGCGCAGCGAGCATTTGCACCTTCGGAACCCTGCCGCTGGCCACGGGTTTCGCAATTTCGATGCAGCATGTGAGGGAGGAGAATAAGCGTCCATCTACCTAAAGAGGAGCGTCGGGGTACTTCGCTAGCTACCAGCGTCCTAGCCTACCGGACGGCATTGTAGTTTCCCGTTGCACAGTGTTAGCTGTCCGTTAATGCTTTACGCAGGCCCACCGACCCGGTAAGTGCTTGCTGGAGCGGTTTAATGAATATGAACCCCACCTTCACTGTGTGATGACGAATGGCGCGTGGTTGGGGTCTGTGGAGCTAGGTATGCCCTCCGATGAGAGCCGGGACGTGGACCTAGAAAAATTCCAGGCGTGGTAATCACGTTCCATACAACGGATCGTGCCCAGGTCCAAAGTGCTCTCTCCTCAACTCAATAATTAGGTAAGGAAGGCAAGCTCCAGGCCGCACCTTCCTAGAGTCATTCATTTCAACAGCTTGACTTTGACAACACTTCTATCCTCTTGTATCGTCGATGTCCGCCTAGTCTTCAATTCAAAATGTTGCGCAACGCCGTCAACACTGCCAAGAAGGCCGTGACTGAACTTTCTCACAAGCCTGGCGACAAACTCCATGGCTTCACTCTTATACGCACGAAGCATGTTCCTGAGCTGGAATTGACTGCTCTTCACCTCCAGCACGACAAGACAGGCGCAGACTATTTGCATATCGCACGCGACGACAGCAACAATGTCTTTTCTATTGGCTTCAAGACAAACCCGCCGGACGACACCGGTGTGCCTCACATCCTCGAGCACACCACACTATGTGGAAGCCAAAGGTAAGAACGTTGCGCTCTGAGTGGCTTGGTATTTCATCGTTCTGGTGGTCTGCTGTTGTTGCTGTCTTTTAGCGGGACAATGTTACAGCGCAAAAACGGGCGAGGATGATGCAGACGACCCCAGGCTCAACATCAGTGAAATTTTGCGCCGAACAAGCTCCTTTGTGTTCTTTCGCTTACAGACCTAGGTATCCCATCCGCGATCCTTTCTTCAAGATGCTCCCAAGGACGCTGTCCAATTTTATGAACGCCTTCACCGCCTCCGATCACACATTCTACCCTTTCGCGACGACAAATGCACAGGATTTCAAGAACCTGATGTCGGTCTACATGGATTCGACGTTGCATCCCCTACTGAAAGAGTCTGACTATACTCAGGAGGGATGGCGCATTGGACCGGAGAACCTGCAGGCAGCAAAGGGCGAAGACAGCGATCTCGTCTTCAAGGGCGTTGTCTACAACGAGATGAAGGGACAAATGTCGGACGCTGGTTATCTATTCTACATTCGCTTCCAGGACCACATTTTCCCCGATATCAACAATTCAGGTGGCGACCCTCAAAAGATTACTGACCTGACCTACGAGCAACTGCGCAAGTTCCACGCTGAGCACTACCATCCCAGCAACGCTAAGCTATTCACGTACGGTGACATGCCTTTGGTCGACCACCTGCAGGAGGTCAACGCCCAGCTAAGTGCGTTCGAGAGGATTCAAGAGGACGCCACGATTCACGAGCCAATTAATCTGAACTCTGGCCCTCGGGAGATAAATGTCAAAGGGCCCATTGACCCCATGGTCGATCCCGACAGACAGTTCAAGACGTCCATCTCGTGGATCATGGGGGACACCACCGACGTGGTTGAGTCCTTCTCCTTGTCACTGCTGTCAACACTTTTAATGGATGGATATGGTTCGCCTTTATATCGCGGTCTGGTCGAAACTGGCCTGGGAACCGACTTCAGCCCGAATGCTGGTTATGATAGCTCGGCGAAGTTGGGCATCTTCTCAGTCGGTCTGACTGGCGTTCAGGAGGCAGACGTACCAAAGCTGAAGGCCGAGGTGCAGCGCATCCTTCTGGAAGTTCGCCAAAAGGGTTTCGACAGAACCAAGATCGATGGATCTCTACACCAGCTGGAGCTCGCGCTGAAGCATAAGACAGCCAACTTTGGCATGTCTATGCTTCATAGGCTCAAGCCGAAGTGGTTTACTGGGGTTGACCCGTTCGACTCGCTTGCTTGGAACGACACAATAACAGCATTCGAGGCCAACCTCGCAAAGGGCGGCTATTTGGAGAGCCTTATTGAGAAGTACTTGTTGAACGACAATACTTTGACATTCACAATGGCCCCTTCGTCTACTTTCAGTGAGGACTTAGCTCGCGAGGAGAAGGAAAGACTGGCCTCGAAAATTCAGCAAGCGTCGCACGACGCCGGCGGCGATGCTGAGGCTCGCAAGATATTCGAGGAGCGTGAGTTGAACCTGCTCGTTGAGCAAAGCAAGTCGAACACTGAGGACTTGAGCTGTCTTCCTACAGTTCATGTGAAGGACATTCCTCGCAGCAAGGAGCCTGTTATGGTGCGGGATGAGACTGCCAACGACGTCAAAATCCAGTGGCGAGAGGCTCCGACTAATGGCTTGACCTACTTCCGAGCCATTAACACGTTGGAAAATCTTCCGGATGACCTCAGAGAATTGATCCCCCTCTTCTCAGATAGCATCATGCGACTCGGCACGAAGGACATGTCCATGGAGCAGCTAGAGGACCTGATTAAGCTGAAGACTGGAGGTGTTTCTGTAGGCTATCACTCCACACCCTCTCCCACCGATTTCCACCAAGCCAGCGAAGGTCTCCTCTTCACTGGCATGGCCCTGGACAGAAATGTCCCTGTCATGTTCAATATTCTGCGCAAGCTTGTCGAAGACACAGATTTCGACAGTCCAGAGGCCGCTCTGCGCATTAGGCAGCTGCTCCAAGCTTCTGCTGATGGGGTTGTCAACGATATTGCCTCATCCGGGCACCAGTACGCCCGCGGCTTTGCGGAAGCTGGACTTACCCGGAGCGCGTGGCTCAGACAGCAGATTGGCGGCCTCTCCCAGGTTAAGCTTGTGACTTCACTTGCCAACCGGCCTGAATCTGATGGTCTGGTGGATGTCATCGACAAGCTTAAGCAAATCCAGAAAATCGCGCTCTCCGGTCGTAACTTCCGTACGGCATTGACCTGCGGGTCCGAGAGCACGGGCGCCAACTTGAACGCCCTCACCAGCTTCATGTCCACGCTTTCGACAGACCAGCCTTCACTGTCAACCTCGAGCTCTGCTTCGCTGCAGAGGAACATCAAATCTTTCTTCCCATTGCCATACCAGGTCTACTACGGTTCCTTGGCTGTGCCTACCGTTTCGTACACATCGCCGGACGGTGCGCCGTTACAGATCCTGTCACAGCTACTTACTCACAAGCACCTCCATCACGAAATCCGTGAGAAAGGCGGTGCCTACGGAGGCGGAGCTTATTCTCGCGGGTTGGATGGTCTTTTCGGTTTCTACTCCTACCGCGACCCCAACCCCCAGAACACCTTGTCCATTATGCGCAACGCAGGCCAATGGGCTACGGACAAGGCGTGGACCGATCGCGACCTCGAAGAGGCCAAGATCTCAGTGTTCCAGGGCGTTGACGCTCCTCAGTCAGTGAACTCTGAGGGCATGGGACGCTTCTTGTCTGGCATCACTGAGGAGATGAAGCAGAAGCGTCGCGAGCAGCTACTTGACGTTTCCAAAGACCAGGTCCGCGATGTTGCACAGAAGTACATCGTTGATGCCTTGAAGAAAGAGAAGGAGCGCGTTGCATTTCTGGGCGAAAAGCGCCCGTGGGTGGACAGTTCTTGGACCATTAACGATATGGACATCAACGGTGCTGATGTCGAATAAGCTGGTAACAACACGAACTGACAAAATGTTCGACCGTTGCCTTTTCTAACCCACGGCCAAGGATGTCTCGAAGCTTCTTGTCGCGCATGTAACCATATGTACACCATCTTCCGTTTAATTATACCCAACTCTAGGAAATTCTACAGTACATCAGGCCAGGTGCCTTTGTCAGGCATCGCTTTCGGGATTTACGCGTTCAGATACGATACGTCTTCCTGCTAATCTCAATGGCTTGGAGACCACTAGACGACGCAAGATAAAAAAAAAAAAAAAGGCCAGGGAATTTCTTACGGAATAACCGGCCAGCTCGTTCTATCAGAACCGATATCCTCAGCATTGGGTCGTCGGACTAAGGCGCAGAGTACATGCAAGCGGTGGAAATGAAGTTGACGACATCGAGAGTCTAGACAAGATGCAGCTGCCAATCAGATGAGGTCAATTAGTGCAAGTCGAACGGAAACATGCCGGATGAGTGTCAGAACATGACAGAACAGATAAAGACGCAAAAATTGGACGAAAGCCGCGGCGCAAGTGCCCCGCATACATCACTCCAAGATCCGGCGCCACAATTAAGGCACTGAGGCAGAGAAGGTGGAAAATTTGTGGACTATAGCGGGAGCTTGGAAAATGCTCAACACCAAGGCGTGAATGTTTGTGAGGCAGCCCAGCGAGTACTTCACTACACTACTCGTTGAAATGGAAAGACGTACAGCTGGGTTGAAGAATGCCGTGAGTACGCGCGGTCAGTGGCAAAGTGAGAGGAGACCAAAAAAAGAAAGAAAAAAAAGTGAGATGCACATGCTTCTGGGCGATGTGCCGGCTTGTCCTGAGGCGCATCTCTGCATTGAGCGGCCGTTTAGGCCAGACGAGTTGCCGCCATGTCAGCCAAATGTGACAGGAGCCCGGCCGAAGCCAGCGCGCGAAGCACGCGAAGCCCCCGGTTTGAGCTGCCTGCGCGTGAAAGTTGCGAATCAGGCTAATTATGGTAGCTGTCCGAGTGGATATGCGTGAGGGAATTTATCGGGATGCTATGAGGAGTCAAGACAAGCGAGGAGGTACTGAGGGCGGCGTCGGCGGTCTGGAGTCTGGAAAGACGTTTTCGTCAAGTAATAAATGCTGCGGGGCGGCCGATTTCATTTTGTTGTGATATCTACAGATCGTATACAACAGTCTTGTCGGTCTTTGACACGGAGTATTAGGGTTTACTAATTTATAGAACACCAATGTGTAGAACTTTTTAGAGCTAGAAGTATATATCCTTGCCCCTGATAACCTAGTACCCTCACCCCCTCCTCCCTCCCTTAGTCTCTAATCCGCTTCTTTAGCGCTTTAAAGAACTCGGCATGCTGCTTATTATATAGCTAGTTAATCTTAGCTATATCCTTAGATATTAGCTATATTATACTTTTAAACTTTATCTTAATCTCGTTAATTATCTTAAGTTATTCCTTTCTAAGGTATCTTTATTACTATATAACTTAAATTACTAGGAGATAGAAAGACCTCTATCTTTTAATTAGGGTAGTATTAAGAGGGTTATTAAACTAGTAGTTCTTTTAATACTTAGGGTAATTTATTATAAGAAGGGTATTAATAAGATATAAGCGTTAAGGTATCTTAGTAGCTTAGTTTAGATTAATTTAAGATACCTATAGTTTTATTACTATACTTAAGTACTTTAACGATTTATTTTATAACCTCAGATTACCTATAGAGGTTTATAGTATCCTATAGCTTATTCTAAGTCTTCTAGTTCAAGGTTTTGATTAAAATCGTTAAGGTAGTTAGTAACTACTGCTAAGTTTTTATTTATCATTTAGCGTGGAAAAGACCCCGTTTTTTGCGGACATAAAGGTTACTAAGTATTAGGGTTTACCAGCCCATGCTTCTCTAGAATATGTTACCCACAAAGGCTCAAGCTAGCGATCTAAATACCTGGCACTTGGCCAGTTTGCGGACAATGACAGTTGCGAAAGCTGGAGCAAACGGAACCGTCGGGGATGCGGGATCGTGATTGTGGTTTTGAGAGCAACACGCCGCCAGGCCGGCTTATAGAAGCGCAAAGTTGCGGTCTGGAAGATGCCGATGTGTCAGCACAATCGGTGATGGGTGAGAGTTGCCAGGAAGTTGCACATATGACCAAAACAGGAATAGCGGGCTTTGTCCGGAACTCGATGCGTTGCGGTGTTGACTCTGCATCGCTGTCGCTGCAACGAAGACCGGAGGGAGACGGTCAAACCAGGCACGGGGCTACAGAGTTGGCAGACAAGATAGGATGGGGCTGCGGTGATGCACTATCTAGGTAGATGGAGATATAAAAGTGGTCCATATTCATTTTCAAACAGCGGGTTCCCAAGCCGCGCGCAGCTTGTGTATATGCGGGCGATTCGTAATGGTGGATGGAATGCCAACCGCGATTCTCTGTACGAATACAGGTTAACAGGCACCTCTATACGAACACTTACTTAGTAACCTTTATATCTGCAAAAAAACAGGGCCTTTTCTATGCTAAATAATAAATAAAAACTTAGTAATAGTTACTAACTACTTTAATAATTTTAATTAAAACCTTAAACTAGAAGACTTAGAGTAAGCTATAAGATACTATAAACCTCTATAAGTAATCTAAGGTTATAAAATAAATCTTTAAAATACTTAAATATAATAATAAAGCTATAAGTATTTCTAATTAATTTAAACTAAGCTATTAAGATACCTTAATACTTATATCTTATTAATACCTTTATTATAATTTATTACTCTAAGTATTAAAAGAACTACTAGTTTAATAACTACTTTCTTAATAATAATACTCTAATTAAGAATTAGAGATAGTTCTATTTTATAGTAATTAAGTTTATATAATAATAAAGATACCTTAAGAAGGAGTATTTTAAGTTAATTAATAATATTAAAATAGAGTTTAAATATATAGTATATCTAATATCTAAGGATATTATTAAAATTAACTAGCTATATAATAAATAGTATACTAAATTCCTTAAAGCGCTAAAGAAGCGGATTATAAACTAGGGGATATAGCAAGGGTACTAGGTTATTAGGGGCAAGGATATATACTTCTAGCTCTAAAAAATTCCACATATTGGTGTTCTATAAATTGCTCCGTACGAACACTAATTAGCCACCAGCGACCAGACCTCAAAGTTGAGGCCTTCCATATCCACCAGTGGTGGAGACTCCCGAAGGAGAGCGGTACATGGGGTACATTGGACCGCGTACCTTGTTCTGCAGATTCCGTTGTCTGAGACGCAGGGGGTTGTCAGATGTACTCAGTACATGATCTCACGCCGAAAAATGAGCGAACAATGGCAGCAAATAAGGTCCTGAAAGCTTAAGAAATTGTACGGGCTCTGCTGCTAAGCCTGCTATAGCCTGGAGTCGGATGGGCCGAACGGGGGAAGATACATTTTCATTGGGAGAGTTGCCTCTGTCTTTGTTACTTGCACGCAGAGTCTAAGCATCTACGTGCTGCTGCTTTTCCCCGAGGTGGTTGTGCCTTTGCCTTGGATAGCGGGCATCAGGTTAGACGGGATATTGAAACTGTATACTTCGCTGGGGGTGTTTGGCCGAAGCCTCAGCGGACGAGCATCATCATGTGGAGCTACTGCGTAGACTGGGCCTTGAGGAAAGTTTGAGAGATTGATGATGAGAAAAAGAAGAAGGAGGAGGAGAAGAAGAGAAAAAGTAAACCGAGGTGAGATGGCGGCCAGAAGCCCTGCCGCATGAGTGATGATGAGTTAACAAAGTTTACCGGGCCGTCGCCGCGACATGGGGGAAAATTTTTGAGCAAAAATTGGGCAGGCATGTTTGTGTGTGTGGCCAGCCTCCTTCAAGCTCCACTATTGAGGTACCCAAAAGGACATCTGGAGAAGAGAGACGAAACCTAAACCCTCGAGCCCGTCGCAATAAAAAGCCTTTACGGACCCCCCTCTATAAACTTGCTCAATAACACCAAAACAAAGGTTTATCGTCAACCGCAACGCTCTTAAGCTCTCGTTCAATACAACTGTTAATAAACTACTTGGACTTAAGCTCTGCCTCCTCGTCCAGTTTCTCAAACTTCTGGTATGTTTCCGTGTTTTTATTTTCTTTTCCCCTGAGGAAAGATGTCCTGCCTGCGGTCGCGTAATCCGTCTTGTCCTTGGAAGTCTCGTGTGTCACATGGCATCGTCATCACACCTTCGACAGTGGACACGATTAGAGCTCCTACTCTTCGCACTTTTCACCAATACAACCCAGCAACCCCCTCCGCGATAGATTCATTCGTTCTGCTGTTCCAATCACTCTATTCCCCTCGTCCTCATCCCATCTCATCAGCATCACTACATTCAAGAAACCCCTCACGGTCAAAGAAGGAGCTCATCACTGACCTAGTTTTGCGCCTTGATTCAGATCTTTCCACAAAGATCGCCCCCTTTCCAACACCCGACTTAGCCTTTGGTCATATCAAAGGCACAACAGCCCACCACGGCTTCTGCGGCCGTGAGCTTCGTCAGTGACCAAGATTTCAGCGTCCGAAAGACCCTCCACATCGTCAACGCCATCCCTCCACCCACTACTGAAGTCGCCTAAGCAGAAACTCGAGTTCTTCCTGTTCGACGCTTTGCTTCACCAGACGCCCTTTTCCCCCACCCCCAACCAGCTGCCGCATAGGACGGGTTTAGCGCCTCTTCCTCTTGCCGAGGGGGAGTCGAGGAGACCTCGTCAGATCACTGAGGGTTCTGTCTGCTACCGCTTTCGACCACCCTAGAACTCTCTTGCCGTTCTAGGTTCACAAAACTTGTTGTTTTTGCTATATCAAAGCAAATTCACACGCAAACCGACAATCCGTCGAGAACCTCTCACCAAGTTTCTCAGCAACGAACCTACACGTCGAAGGCAAAAAGAATCCGATAGTCTCGAGACAAAACCATCCGACACAACCACACGAATCCCGACAACCAACCCAAAATCCCACCCGTCAAAAGCTTGGGATATGGTTATGGCAACAGCCGCGATCGACCGCTTTACACCAGCTACTGTCAATTATGCTAGTACCTACCATCAACCAGTCTTGAAGACGTCGCATTTTCCCGAACACGCCCACCACAGCAGCAAACATGGCGTGATCAACCCCAAGCAGCTGATTGGCGAAGCTCTCCGTAACCGCGTCGAGGGCATCGACCATGAGATTTGTGAGCCCGGCGACGAAGATACCTTCTTCGTCGGTGATCTAGGCGAGGTCTACCGCCAGCACATGCGCTGGAAGCTTAACCTGCCCCGCGTCAAGCCCTTCTACGCCGTCAAGTGCAACCCGGACCCTAAGGTGCTCCAGCTCCTCGCCGCCCTAGGCGCCGGCTTCGACTGTGCCTCCAAGACAGAGATCGATCAAGTCCTTGACATGCGCTCCGTCTCCCCCGACCGCATCATCTACGCCCAGCCCTGCAAGACCAACTCGTACGTCCGCTACGTCAAGGCCAGGGGCGTCAAGCAGATGACCTTTGACAACGCCGACGAGCTCCGAAAGATCGCGAAGCTCTTCCCCGACGCAGAACTATTCCTCCGCATCATGACCGACGACGAGTCCTCCCTCTGCCGTCTGAGCATGAAGTTCGGCGCCGCAAAGGATGACACCGACGGCCTCCTCGCCACGGCCAAGGATCTCGGCCTCAACATCGTCGGGGTCAGCTTCCATGTCGGTTCCGGCGCCTCCGACCCTATGGCGTTTTACAAGGCCGTCTACGACGCCTACGAGGTTTTCGAGCAGGGTCGCGCCTACGGCTTCGACATGAAGACGCTCGATATCGGCGGTGGCTTCTGCGGCGACACCTTCGAGGATATGGCTGCCGTCCTGCGCGGCGCCCTCGACGAGTACTTCCCCGTCTCGAGCAACGTCAACATCATCGCCGAACCGGGTCGCTACTACGTCTCCTCGGCCTTCACCATCGCCTGCAATATCATTGCTCGCCGCACCGTCGACGAACCTTCCGACGATCTCGCCGAGAAGCGCTACATGCTCTACGTCAACGACGGTCTGTACGGCAACTTTTCCAGCATCATGTTCGACCACCAGCACCCCGTTGCAAAGGTCTTGCGCGCCGGCCCCACCACAGTCTACGACTCCCCCAGCGCCAACGCCTGCCCGGACGGCGAGGGCGTCCGCTATTCCGTCTGGGGCCCCACCTGCGACGGCATCGACCGCATCACCGAGACCATCTCTTTCGAGCACGAGCTCGACGTCGGCGACTGGTTGTATTTTGAGGACATGGGAGCATACACAAAGTGCTCCGCCACCCGTTTCAACGGCTTCAACGACAACCATGACGTCATCTACGTCTGCAGCGAGCCCGGTGCTAAGGCCCTCCTCGACATGTGAACGAGCAGCATTTGTCGCATTCCTTTGTCAGTTCTGGTTGCGAGAACGGGCGACTACAGAATAGTTGGGATGGCGGATGGATTTAGAGAGGGAGAGAAAAATGCAATTTGGTTCTAAAACAAATCACAGAAAACCAGAATTTCTCTTGGCTCAGCAGCACGCAACGCTTAAATGCAGCCGTTCACTTCACGTAGTCTTGGGACTTTACCAAGGTGCCGCAGTACTATTTTACAGACTTTAAAGTCTCTTGAAGGGGGACTTAATTGGACTTGGAATTTGGGCTAAATAATCTATGTTGTGGAATGATGTTCATGATCTACGCGGATTAAGGAGATAGCTCTCGCAAAACCGCCAAATCAGCTAGAAGCTAGCTCGCTGTCATCATGCAGAGCCTACGTCGGTCTCAGGCACAGGCAATGCAAGGCACGTCTGTCGCCAGGGCGGCCATGACTCGCGCGCTCTCCCGATGACGCTGCAAGGGGGGTTTGCGGTTGGGGCGCGCATCGCATCATGCAAGGGGCCCCGCAACTACCAGCAACGTCTCTGAAGAGGATTGGCCAAGCTGTCAGTAAACTTGGTCATCCCTTACAACGAGCAGGAGAGATTCGCGGGTTGTACACTGGTTCTGACAAACCTTTACTTTCGTTCTTATTATTGTTTTGGATTTCGTTGCTGGTCCCTTCCACCCGGTGACCAGCACACGTTGTTCGTCGAATAAGCATATGTAACCCCTCTTCCGGAGAAGAAAAGGGCCCGAGACTCGCCCTTCAACCAAGCGTCATGGGGATAACGAATTCCGAATATCTTTCTCCCTCTCTAAACTGCGCCATTCAAATGCCTCGTTGTTCGGACAGTCATAAAACTGTTTCATGCCATTCCGTCCCCTTCGTAAATCTTTCCTTTCCCTGTCGCCGGTCGTGAAACCCCTCCTTTCGTAAGCCTCGTCCACGGGCGTTTGGTCGTCGACCGCGTCCATCGCGTTCCTGTCATCTAATCCGTTGGAAAACCAACGGGCTGCTGAAAATTTTGAGGGAGTAGATCTATGCTTCCCGGGGTCTGCTAGGGCTGCGAGCGCTCTTAGGATTGAGGATACTCCGAGCCGTGGCTGCGTCGTAACCAATGACGTCGATCAAGTATGCCATCCTATGTCTGTCAGTAAAGGTGAATTTGGTGCCATGAAACAGCATATACTCACTTATCATCGTTAAGCTCGCGCAGTCTCAGGTCTTCGAACCTGGACTGGCAATCCATCCATGCCATGGCTCGCGCCTTTGGCTGGATCTTCTTAACCGTGAATTTGAATCTCCCGGTGACAGGCCTGTGGTCGGAAACGCGGACTTCGTGACGCTTATAATCGATTTGCTTGATCCTGCCTCCTCCACGGTACAGCAGGCGATCGCACCAAGCTGGTGAACGTTTCTTTTCACTGGTGTCGTAGTTGTCCGTTCCGACGTCATACTTGTACGTGGGGGCGAACGTGATTGGCATCTCATCGAAGGCACGGAGCTTGAAAGCTGGGTTTCGTCTCTTGGCCACCAAAAGCTGATCTCGCTCCAGCAACTTGGCTAGGTTATTTTGCTTGACCGCAATGACGACAGTATCTCGAGACATGGTGTCGATGCGATAATTGAGGTCACCATTCAGTAAGCACAGTTCGTGGTCTAAAATCATAGTGCCATCTCCACCGCCGATGAAGCTGTCGAGACGAATGCTTGGATCTCGTTCGGGAGGCAAAATCTGCGCTTCAAGAATGGCTGCCACGTCATTGTGCCGGCTATTGGCCTGAGACTGACCGGCTGCTAAATGGCAGTTAATGAAGCAAAGCGAAGAGTCGTCAACCATGAAACGGACGACGATGGCACCCTTGTTGCCGTGGAAGCCTCCCATTCCGCGCTTGACCTCTGATGCGCTCAAATTTCGAATGCGGTCTCTAAGCGTCGACTTGACAAAGATGCAAGTGAATAACCCGACTAGCGTTGCAGTGTGCAGCAAATGATATAAGCAGTCGTGCGGCATGTAGTCATCGAGACTCTTGAGAAGGAAATCTCTCCAGTCGCGATATTGATGGCTCATTCTTTCTTGGTCTGATCCCTCTTTTTTCTTCACTTTCAAGAAACGTTCTGGGGCGAATTAGCGAAGCCGTCACTTAAGAAATAGCGCCTCAACTTACTGGCTGTGGCCGTCTTGTCCTCCAAGTCGACGAGTTCCTGGAAACCAAAAACCAGAATATCTGGAGAGCTGTTTGCCTGCAGCAGACTCTTGATGAACTCTGCGTCTTCTTCCGCGTATCTGAGACTGTGAGGTGTAGATGCGCCAGCGTTCCAAGTCATCACCAAGACCTTGAGATCTTGGAACTCGCAATACTGGGTATCCATTCCCTTCATTTCCGTCTCATGCCAATCATCTTGGAGGAGACCATCCCATACTCGAATCATATTGTCAGCGCCAAGAGATATGACCTGATGGCGATCCAGGCGGTATGCGCTGGAGGAGTCCAGCATGAGCTTCACCACCGGGTTCTTATCGTGCGCTTGCCAATCCTTCTTGACCGCCCAGGGCGTGGTTTCCATATCGTAGACACACACTTTCCCAGTATTGAACCCAGCCCAAAGATAGTCGCCAACACCCGCAAGAGAGTTGATCTTCCAGGAGCTCAAGTTGATGATGCCGAGAAAAGAGAAGTCCTGCGTGTTATAAATCGACACTTTGCCGTCGGCGTGACCAAAAAAAGCTTTGCCAGGTTGCGATCGGACTTGGCAGCCAGAGGTGACTTCGCCAGCGGTATCTTGCAGCAGCGGCCTCACCAAAACCTGGAATTGCGTTTGTCCATCCGACGAAGGTGCGAAAACGCGAATCTCTTTGCCGGTTGCGTGCCATAACTCATCTCCAATGATCATTGAGAACGTATGACCCTTGGGCAGGCGGAATGCTTGATGTGAGTTGTTTGTCAAATTAGGCGTGCTGGTCTCATCCGGACCCCAGACAAGTAGGCCCCCGGTCTCATCTAAAGTCCACAGCTCGTTGTAATGGCGGTAGATTTTGATGATTTCATGGCGGCCATGAGCGCTGGGCTTATTTGCGATCACACTCTGAGTTGCAATATCTGCCTCCATGAGCTCGCCAAAGTTATTGCCAATCCACAACCTTTGACCTTCCTCGTCTACGTTATTGCCTGGTTTGAAGGCCACAGCAGTGGCTTTGATGCCTTCGCCATGGGCAAAGCTCATGAGTAGCTCGCCATCACGTAAACTCCAAACTCTGGTCAAATGTCCTGTCGTGCAAACAAGGTCGCCACAAACATCGAAAGTCCTCGGGTCGTACTTGGTCTGGATTTCGTGCATACCTTGTTTGATGTAAGGCGGTCTTCGATTTACATTGGAAGGGTCCGGGAAGCTCGGGCTCGAGCCGTTGATTTCGACTTTGGAATTATTACTCGACGGGATGAGGGAGGTAGTCGCTTCAGGGGGCGGCTGGGGCGGCTGGGGCGAAAGTACAGATTGCACGGGTTGCACAGGATGCGCCGGGGGAGGAGGCTGTGGAGGCGGTGGACGTGGCGCAGTCCTCTCTGATGTTCTGTCAGTCACCGTATTCGCACGTCCAGGCAACCGGGTAGGCGGCGGAAGATGGGTTGTAGGGGTCGAAACAATACGTTTAGGCGGAGGTTGAGCCTCGGAGAGCGAGTGTGTGGTGATGCCAGGTCGGGGTGGTCGCGGGGGTGGTTTCATGGTCATCGAAAGGGGTCGCGGCGGCGGTTCGGCTGCGATCGTCTGTGGTCTCGCCGGAAGCGCAGGTAGGGAAGGCCGAGTTTCGCCGGTGATCTGGGGTGTAATCTGGCCCTTAACAAAGCCGCTCGTCTCTTGTTCTCGTTGATTCCTCTTGGTCATAACGGAGTGATGTACAGGTGGAGGTGCGAATCCAACGTCCAACGTCCTTCCCCTCTGCTGCTGCGGCGGAGGATCCGAATGCGCAGCAGGCGCCTTTGGCCGTGTGGGTAGCACCGGGGGAGCTGGTTCGGGGCTGCTGGGCGGGCTGCTAAATGGTGAGGTCTCCGGCTTCAGCTTACCCCTGCTGGGTGCAGCGACAACATGGTCGGCGAAGAACGAGGGCCGCGCCTGTGACTGCATCGACGGCTTTTCAGCACGGTTAATAGGCGGAGGCACAGCAGGCCTGTTGTCTCTTCGAATTTCGCCAGATCTTCTCGGTGGGGGAGGAGATGGCGGCTGGGAAGCCGAAAGTCTAGGTGAGCGGCGGTTCGGTTCGAGGGAGGGTGTATGGGGCCGACTAGGTATCTTGAACTGCCGCGAGGATGTCGGGGTTGCCGGGGTCGATGCGCCGGATTCGGCGTTCAGGAAGGCCGGGGTCTCGGCATGCGCGAATCTGGCAACGGTATTCTTTGGCGGAGACTGGGGGGGCTCAACCATGACCGAAGGGGCCTTCACGGGCTCCGGCTTCAAGGTGGGAGGCACACCCAGCGAGCGGCCCGGCGAGCGAGGGACGGGCTCGTGCAATGGTGGAGGGAGCGGAGGGGCCGAGATGCTCCCGCGTTCTCGAGGTCTCGGGGGTATCGGGAGGCTTTCGGTCGAGGACTTTGGATTCTGAAGGGATTCGGGCTTCGGGCCCGGAGAGACAGTTCGGGGCGGGGAGGGGCCAGGCGCAGATTCGCCCTTGTTCATGTTCTCAAACTTGGCCCTAAGGGACGAAACAGGTTTCTGAGGCAGTCAGTATACATCATGGGAGCCTTCTGACTAGAGAACGAACAAGTGAAGAGCCATCGGGCCCATTCTGGTCGGGAGGAGCCATGATGACAATAGAGCACGACAGCGGGGCTCAGGGTGCTGATACCCATTACACCCACGTCTTCAAGTGCTACCTCATGAGCCCATCCACAGCGGGCCTTAGAAGAAGGGCGAGCGCCTCTCTATCCTCTGGAAAAACAGAACCTTGGGCGTTGAGAAGAATTCGGACGTCGCGAGGGTGCGGTGGCGGAGACGAGAGATTGATGCGAGTGGATGTTCGCAGAGATTCTGAGAAGTGGGATGGACGGCCGTGCAAGAGGGCTGGGGAGCATAATGATGCTGGGCGGACGTTTCGAAGCTACCTCGACGCGCAGTCGGGCATGACCTTTGTTTGCTAGTTCAAAGTTGCAGTGGAGCTGCCGAAAGGCGCGAGGAGAGAGCTGAATATTTTTCTGTCGTGGCGGTCTTGGTAGTAGTATCCGAAGCAAGTTGTGATTGACAACGAAGTGGCATTGCAATATCCCCGTGGATCAATAAGATTCCAAGCCGTTTTGCTGGGACGGCAGTGTGGACGGTGTGTACCTTGGCCGTAGATACGGCAAGGTCAGGTACCTGGTTATGGAGGCACCTAGGTACCTGTAAGGTATGTTATGGTAAGGTAAGGTACCTTAGGCCGGCTGCCTGAGGTCCCCCTAATCGATGATGTTCTGGGGACCAGGGAAAGTTCCGTTCAGAAATATGAAGCAGGCAGGAAAAGGGGAAGCAGAAAGATTGGAAGGGAAACGTCAGGCACGGCACACGCTCGTCTGGTGCCTTGCAACCACAGGTAACAGCTTTGTGAGGTGCCTTTTTTTTTCTTTTTCCGCGTACCCGTCCCTGACCCAAGGTAGGTGAGTAGTGTAAATGACGGGTGGTACGTAAGGTTTGAGGGAACCTGGGGGACTCGCCATGCAAACACTAGCCTCAATCACGACTTTGCTACGGCGACGTCAGGTACGCTACGTACGCCGTACCCGTCCCGCCGTAGTCTGTCCTCTCTTGAGGTGGTGACCCCATACGGATATCCATAATGACATATGGCCCTGCCAAGCCGAGTCTCTGTCCACTGCCACAGCCCTCGGCTCTGAGCAAGGGTTAGGAGACAGCTGCGGGCCTTTCCCTGCCTCTGGTCGAACTTCGAATTCACTTCCAAGAGATGCCATCAGCTCCGGCACATCTTTCTTAGGTTCCTTGTCTTTCAGTAGCCATTAGGGAGGGAGGGGAAATGCACGCTCAACGTCTAAGGTTCGTAAGTTAGTGTACAGGGGTTGGCTTCAGCTACCATTAGTACCTGAGGGAATCTCCCAAGGCGCAAGACATGCCCGTGGGCACTAAGATGATAATTGTTCCGAAATTAGGCCTGTCGTGCTGGACAGCCTGATCTGCTGCTGGCAGCCAGCCCCTGTCCATCACTCCCACTCTCGCAGTCGTCAACTCCGGCCTCCGGCGCACACATCTGAATCTCATCAGTGCGCTCACTAATTACCTTACCAACCTTGTCAAAGAGAGGTTCGTTCCCCTCACATTCGGTAAGCGCTCCTTCGCGTCCAAACATCCCGGCCCGGCTAAGTGCCTAGGTAAGGTAGGCCCGGGCACCACATGGCACAACCACCTCCACTGGCTCAGGGTCTATCGGGGAGCTCCATTATCAGACCATCCCACTTTGCACAGTGCGTTTGCTCTCGTTACCTAGGTAAGACAAATGCTGCGATTGACCAGGTTCACGTCTTCCCTTCAACCAACTCCCGACGGCGTAACTTTTCTTTCTCTCCTACTTCGCTGCCTCCGGTTTGTGTTTCCCAGGTCAATCAATCTGTCGAATCTTCAGCCCTGCAACACAATCGGTTCTGCTGATCGCCCATATCCCATACTCCGCCACAAAAATGAATACCGTAAGTTGTTCTTCCACCGTCGCATCTGGTTTCAAGTGCTTGGCTAATATCATGCCGATCCCAGGTTAAATCGTTCTGGTAGGCTTGACTCGTCGCATAATCTTGTCTTGTCCTTCTCCAAGCTGACTCTCGTGTCTCTCGCAGGCTCGGATGGGGCTCGCTTTGTGTCGGTATGTGGTCTTTGAACAGTCTTCTGTCGCTTGTCAATTTGGCTAACTGATATTGCGTGTTAGCCGGCGGAACGGCTTACTACTTCGCCAAGCAGAGCATCAACGCCGACCGCGCAGCCCGCTTTGAAGAGCAGCGCAAGCGCAAGCAGATGGCTCAGTCCCTCGAATACGGCGACAGTCAGCCCGGCTCCGCGACCTCCATGAGCGGCGAGCCTCGCGTCGATACCGCCGGATCTCCCAGCCAGGAATCCAGCTCCGATCCCGCCCCGACCCGCCACGCACCGACGACCGAACAACAGAGAATACTTGAGAAGAGCAAGTACGAAAGCAGTACACCTTTCAAGAGTCCAAAGGGAGATCGGTTCTCGTAGCGGCGTAAAGTAGACGGTAGATGGAGCCCGAGCGACCCCGAGTTCGTGTAAAATAATTAACACCCCGGTCGTCGTTGGCCGCATATTGTATTATTGAGTACGACACGAACGAACTCATGCCTCTCTTCTCTTATTTAGTTCTCCGCTGCTGGGCTTCACGGTGGACAGTTTTGTATGCGAATACATTCCTTGGGGTGCCGGTACCAAGAGCGTACCTATCGCCAATGAATCACGGTACGCCAAATCTACGTCAGTGGTTTCCCAGTCCAAAATCGACGCCCAGAAGACACCTCAACCCAGTTGCATGAATATCCATGAAGTGGCGGACACCTAAGTCCATTCACTTAGTCGACATGTGCCCACCAACGGCCCGTCAGTTTTTGTTCATTTAGTTTCGTGCTTCTCTCGAACACGGCGCGCACTCCGGCGGAATACGGTGCCGCACCTGGGCGTACAGGGTAGCTACCATCGCTGGGGAAGTCTGCTCGCTACCCATCACCTAGGCACCTTACCTTTGCCTAGCGACAAAATTTACTTCCAATCCGCACTGGGTGGCCTAGGTCCCTGGCGCCCGTACGGAAGAAGCCGCATAGAACCTCCCGTTTTCCGACCAGCTGAAGCTAGCCAGCCTAGCCACACTTTGCCACTTCACCACAACCTCCCTCAACCAAGCTACTCAATTATATCACACCAAGTTCTGCGCGCAAGCAGGCATGCGAATCACATCGCAATGGCAACCCCTGAGTTAGCCATAGCAAAAGCTTCCTTCAGCGCCCTCCTCTTCCGCAAAGAACCCGTCTCCCTCACCCGCCCCGAGATCGAGACCTTCCACACCCTTCTTCACGACGCGATACACCAGTGCTCGCCCGCCAACGTTCAGGTTTGACGCCCTCTTTGACAATGGCCTCTCTCCTCTTTTCCTCTACCACTACAGAATCTTCCTTGCTGTGCCATTTGTGCCCCTCGTGTGTCGCAGGTCAACTAAACTCCCGTCGCCTTCTACAGAAATGCAAGCGTTGGATCCTCAAAAATCTGGCCTCCTCGCCGGCGCGTGTTGCCGCTCTCGGCAAGTACCTAGCCGCCTTCTCCAAATCCTTCCCTGGCGATGATCCTCCAGTCAAGAAGACGAAGCCTTCCACGAAGCGCAAGCGTCTACACATCCTGTATATCATCAACGATGTCCTTCATCACACTGTCACGCGGGACCGAGACGCTCGCCTTGCGGACGAGCTGCGGCCAAGTCTAACGCCGCTCTTCCATAGCGCTGCGAGCTTTCGCAACTGCCCGAAACATGCCCGGAAGCTGGAGGATCTTCTTGCGATCTGGGATAAACAGAAGTATTTCTCGACGGACTTGGCCGACGAACTGAGGGATACGATCAGGGAGGCCCCTCATGGCGGCAAGGTATCCAAAACCGCAGAAGGCCAGAATATGCATGAGCAGGCCGGGTCCAATCTGGCAGTCAAACCCGCAAAGGACATACCATACATGATTCCTTCAATGCACGGCGACCCGAACACGCCCTGGTTCGATCTTCCCGCCGCCAATTGGCTCCCTCACCTCGAACCCAATTCCACGAAGCCGATGAACCCCAGCATGATCAAGCCCCTCCAGCTCGCCCCAGGACCAGCTGATAGAGTACTCGCCAAAGCCGTCAAGGACCTGCTAGCGGATGTTGAGAAGCTCTATAACAAGTCCGCAGACCATCAGCAGGCGGACCAACCACCTACAGATGTTACAGAGATGGGCGAACGCGTCATCCTCGACGAGATCACGGGCGAAGTAATCGATGGAGAGACGTACTACGGCTGGTCGCGCCATTTCTGCGAAAAGATGAAGCAGCGCAAGAAGGGCAAGACAGGCGACGGACGCGGTCGCGGACGGTCCGTTTCACGGAGTCGCACTCGAAGCTTCTCACCCGGCCGCTCAAGCAGGAGCGGTTCACCGCCCGCGTTTAAGCGACGTAGAGTCTCTCCGGGCTCTCGAAGTTTGAGCCGCAGTCGAAGCCGCACTCCACAACGCAGGGGTCGTTACAGCTCCAGAGACTATAGCCGGTCGAGGTCGAGATCGAGGTCAAGGTCACGAACACGATCGGTATCTGGATCCCGCAATCGCTACAGGTCAAGGTCGCGATCAGCAGATCGGGGCGGGCGCAGAGACCGCGGCAACCTGAGTAGGTCCCCCCTTCCACTTCCACCTCATGTTCGCGGTCGATACGACTCGGACTCGAGTCAAGGCTACAGTCAACCGCCTCCGCCGCCCCCTCCCAATCACCACACCCCGCCAGCTTTCCCCCCGTATCCTCCTCCGTCTCCCCATGCCGCCGGAGGGTTTGGGCACTTCCCACCGCCACCGCCGCCGCCTCCCCCTCAAGGCTTCCGAGGAACATGGCCTCCTCCCCCGCCGCCGCCTTCTGTAAGTTATATGGGTGGCCCTCCTCAGAATTGGGGTGCTCCCCCGCCAGGTTCTATGCCGCCGCTTCCTCCCAGCATGGGCGGATGGGCCCCCCCTCCGCCACCGCAGTCACACAACCAGTACCAACAACAGCACGGGCGTGGCAATGGCGGTTATAGGGGCCGCGGAAGAGGAGGCTACGACAGAGGAAGAAGCGGTTGGTAATGCCGTGTACGATTAGCTGAGGAAACAAATACCCGAGTCACGTTGTGCCATAGAAATGCAATGACGAACTCCATCACTGAGACTGCAAATAGTGTATCCAAGTCTAAATGTGACGTATTACGTCTGTACTCATTCATCGTCTAAGGGGAGAAAGCGGAGGAGGAAAGCCCTCATTCCTCACGACCTCCTCGAGCACAACTTTCTACACAAGAGTTTTCGTCCGAGGACAGCCGCGAAAAAAAAAGAACAAGTGAAGCTTCGTCTCCCGAGTTTTGGCCCTGGTACGCCGGATCCTCCATCTTTCTCAACCCCGCTTCTTTCCACTGTCCTCTCCCTCATCGTTTCCCCGGCGAGATTCGGTTTTATGTGTCCTCCCGCGCAAGAAAGAAAACGAGAATCCCGAGTGTCTTTCTCTCAACAGCCACACAACCAGCGGACGAGCCAGCTCAGGGCCATCAGCAGTTTTCGGAAGCCCAGCTCAAGTTTGAATCCTCGCGCGAAAGGGGAAGAAGAGACCAAAAAGTGACATCATGAAAATTAAGTATGTTCCGGAGGCGACAAGCCCCATCCCTAGACCACGGAGTCTTCTTTTCCTGGCCCGAAGCTTTCCGTTATAGCAGCACTCTCAAGCGCGTGCATTAGTTTCCCATTCTGAGTCCTTCAACCCATTGGAAATGAATCATTCGGTGACAATGCCAAAGCCCGTCATGACGACTCAATCGCGTCAGCGGTCTCTTCGCCGTTGTGTTCCGAGCCCTGTGCAATCCATGGTCAACCAACGTCCAAGTAATCAACTAACACTAGCGAATGGGGAGTGAAAAAAATGAGGTATGGGAACGGTGGAAGGAGAGCACTAGATTCCTCAAGCGCAGGTCGACGACCACAGAGAGCAGTAAACGGCAACAGGGCAAAATCATCTTTGGCTTCGGGTTGATCCTACCGAGTCTTGTTGCTCATGCCGACCATCCCTTCGGTCGCCATCTTGCAGCTTAAGAGAGTCTAATCGCTTTTGGTTGTCTTCGGTGCCATCAACCTCATCAACACGGGAAAGGGAACCGGCGTGTGCTCTAACCGTCGGAGGGGCGCCCGCACCATTAGCTGATCGTCTTTGGTTGGCCTGGTCCGTAATCAAGGCCCACTTCCTTTCGCGCGTGGCTTCTCTAGCAGCCGCGCTGTTTTGCTGCTCAGTATAGTCGTGAGAACAATCGTCGAAGAGCTGGGGGTTGATCTCCATAAAGAGTTTCATCGCGTTGTAAACCATGCCATGGATGGTACTACGCCGGTTAGCGCTAGCCACACTATTTAAAAAAAAAAAACTCACCGATTCCAGTGCCCTTTAGAGTTCTCGTACAGAGGTGCAAACATAATTGGTAGAATGATCTCGACGTTGTCGCTCACCAAGTTGCAGAAATATTCATTGTTCCAGAAGTAAAGAGCACGTTCAGCAACCTGGAAATGAGGGCTGGCAACCGACTTTGCAAGTTGGTGGAACAGAGGCTCTTGCACCTTGGCGAACTCGGCTGGATCCATGACCTCGAAAATATCCTCAACCTCATTGAGGAACATAACCTCTTTTGTACTGTTGACCTTGGGCCAATAGCGGAGCAATCCGAGCACAACCTGCTACAGTTAGCATGCTTTCTGAAAAAACGGGTTCCCGTACTTGCCTCTTCCGTCAGCGAGGCATCCTTTTCCAAGAACTGAACAATGCAGTATGCCAACTGAGGATGATACATGCTTAGGCTCTTGACTTTGTGTAAGGGTATCAACACGCGGGTCAAGAAGGTCTTGTGCTCTTCCTTCAACGGCAGGGCAAATCCATTGATGATGGAGCCCAGTATTTCCAACAGCTCAGCAATGCCGTTAAACCTTTCCGTCTCGTAGGTAAACTGGAAGAAGACATTGTTGATAGAGCGGCGAATGAACGATCTGAGGTTGAGGAACTTTCCGTAGATACGGTGAAGCGTCGTCTTGAGAAAATCTCTCTCGCGCGGATCTTCCGAGTCGAATAGCTCAAGCAGTTGCAGCACGAAGCTGTGGTCAATATAGGCCTTGGCAATATTGGTATTGAAGTCCTGGCTTTCGATGAAGCGCAGGAAAAACTCGTAAACAACCTGGATGTGTGGCCAAGCAACCTCCAAGACAGGTTCGTCCTCCTCTGGATCGAACGCCTCTCCTTGGGGGTTCATGGGTGGCGGAATTGGTCGGAACAAGTTCTTGGCGAACATCTCGACAACTCGCGGGTACATTGGCTCCGTGATGACCTGGCGGTTATTCGCGACATAGTCGAGCAGCTCGTGAAGCGCAAGTCGCTTGATCTCCTTGGATTTCATGTCACCGCTGGCATCGTTAAAGTCGAAGATGACGTTGCACTGGTCGATCTTTTGCATGAAGAGCTCTTGACGGCGGTTGGGAGGAACCTCGTGAAATCCGGGCAACTTCTCAAGCTCACGATGAGCAGAAATATCGAATCTTGACGAGTGCTGCCGCTTAGGTGTCCTGAGACCCTCGGGCACATCCTTGGGGGTCTGGTGAAGGCGGTCGAACATGAGCGACTTGGTGCCCGCTTTCGGAGGGGCGAGATCGTGCGGCATGGTTTCTGCGGCACCCGGGGGCGGGACGTGCTGTTGAGGGGGTTAGTGACTTATCCATGATAACCTTGGTTGGCACGAGATCTTACAGGAGCGCTTGGGCTAATGATAACGGTAGGAGGCAGAGAACCGTGACGAGCTGGAGAACCTCCACCGTTAGCACCTGGGGCCGAACCCGCAGAGCCATAGCGGTCCGAAACAGCAACTTGCTGGTTGCTTAATGGCGACGGCTGGTTCGTTTCTCCGCCATGAGCACTGGTGTTGTTAGGAGGCAGTGGCTTGTTGCGAGAATCGGCTAGGTTTGTCGTCGAGGACGAGGGAGTCGGGTTGGGGGACTGGTTGGCATCGCGGCCTGAGCCGACCGACGAGGGGGATGCAGTGCCATCCTTGGAGTCTTTATTCTTCTTGGACTTGTTGGGGTCTTTGCCGCGCGAGAGCTGAGCATGCTGGGTTGTCAATAAGGAGTCCAGGGCATGATAAGGGCCAGATGTTGAAGAAGACTTACCACCCTCTGGCCGAAGCGCTTCATTTTGGACGTCACGGTGAAGTCCCTCTCCGTGGGGCGACAGGATCGCCCGACTCGATAGCTATTACAGCAACTATCAATGGATCGCAATGGACGATAGTCCAAGGAGAAACAATGTATGCGAACGCGGAATGAACGTTTGAGGTCCTGGTGAGCAGGGGGGTTGGATTCGGCCGGATCGAGTCAATTGTTTGACTTAGTCGGAACGAACAGACAACCGAGGGCGGATTGGAAAGGCTATTCCAGCCTCGTGACACAATTCGCGAGTGCGCGGCGAAAGGGACGTGGGGCTGAAGTATGGTTGATATTGGGTCGTAGCAAGCGCGTCGGCAGATCGATGTCGACGAGATGATGGCAGGAGGGCAGTTGCTCGCGAAAGCTGGGGTTGGGTTGTCAGGATAGCGTCGCTTCGTGATGCCCAGGCAGGGGGAAGAAGCTAGGGCAGCGGGTTTGAGAGATCGTTGCGACGAGGCGAAGCCCCATCAAAAAGCGGCGGGACAAGAAGTGGTCGGGCAGCGAAAAGAAGAAAGCCAGATGGTCCGGACGAGAGTTGAAGATGTTGGGGGATTCTCTGGATCGTCGGTAAAGCTGAAGTTGTTTGCGGGGCCCAGGTGAAGTGTGAGACGACGACGCGGGACCAGAAGCCGTCCTCCCCTAACGTGCTAGCGGCGGTGAAATATTAAGGTAGAAGCACGGTACGGCAAGGTACGGACGGTATGGTCAGAGAGTTGTCCGGCCCAGTCGCCAGAGGACTCGACAGCTGGAAACGGTCCAGTGATGCGCGTCAGCCAGCTAGGAACAGGCCTCGACACAGGGGGCTGCGGTGGGCGAGCGGGCGGGCAGATCGGAGGCAAGCAGCACGGAATTGAGCTCTACGAGACAGCAGGAGGAGATGGAGTCGTAAGGATATTTGATAATCGATCCGGCGGCAGAGTTGAAGAAGAAGGAGTGATGTCAAAGGAGCGCATCAGACGGCGGGGGGAAACAGTTGAAGAAGAAAGACACAACTGTCGATTGTGAGGTAAGATGGTCGAAAGTGGAGGTCGAGGCTGTGAAGGGCCTTTCTGCATCAACGACCTAAGGTAATGGGAAGATGTTCTAGGACAGATCCCGACTGCAGGAGCGACCTATGCGTCTAAATACAAGGTACCTGCCTCCCTCCTTATGGTACGTGAGGTTCTGTGTGTTCCTGAGGTTTGCTGTGTTGGAGTGGGAATGACGGAGGAGCATATAACAACACTCCAGCTCCATACCACCGTACCTACCTAGACAGTAGTTGTAGAAGTAGTGGTAGTGATTACAAGCTGGAGGAGCCTAATGCATGCTCGTCCAGCATTAGGGTACTTCAGCAAGCAGCACCTCACCAGCACGCACAACGCGGGCAGGAGCAGAAGGTGCAGGGCAGCACTAAAAAGCACCAAGGGGCAGATGGGGAAAGGGTTTTGACGGATGGCACTTTGCTGATTGGCACTGGCAGAGACCATGATTTTTGCACGGACCTTCTCTCCAGGAAAACAACGAAGTCGATTGGCTCTCTGCCTACTTAGGTAAGATAACACTTTTAATGCTCGACCTGGGTGTGGATGATCTGTCGTAAGAGAACTGGACCCTGGAGCTGGGCAATCTCTCTTGTCGGCAGCACTGTTTATCCGAGAAGTTCGGCGATCCCGGTCCCGGACCTGGGCCCCCCCTCTCTCAACGGCACAATGCAGATGCAGGCTGAATGTCTGTCTGTACGGATGCCGCCTTTGGACCATCATCGCATCTTTGTTTTTGGATATGCAGATATCTTAGTAGCCCAGCCGGAAGTTTGAATGGTTTTCAGTTGATTGGAATGGTACGAACAAAGACGAGATAGCTACCTGATTACTTAATTGGTAAAGTGCGCTCGCTCTTTGGTTTTTGGAGGAGGTCTCGAGGGAGCAGGATGCCATCTCCGTGTCTGAACTCATGACATACTGTATTTTGAACGGCTACAGGTCACCTGGCAGCCGCTGCAGGGGCCGCCCTTAGGCATCACTCTGGGTCCAAGCTTCCTCCTACCTCATGAGTAACAGGAGCCTCACAGATTATCGGCAATGGGTTGAACATTGGACGACCTGACCTGCTGAAAGATCTGAAACGCGAATGCTCCCATCTCCATTCCTTTGATACTTCGCACCGCTGGAAATAAAACTACCTAGGTACCGCCAGCCTGGAAAGTTGGCTGGATATCAATCAGTGTGCTGTTGCTCCGGTGTCGCCTACCCTTGGGCCTTACCCTGGGATATCCCGAGAGATGTTGTTATGCATACGTTTCCTCAGGCGTTGTGTGTTGCTCGTGCCGCCTATTAAATTTACCTGTTTGTATCAACGAATCACTGCGCTTGTGAATGCCAAGGCCAAGAACGTATAAGTCAATCCTCTATATAAGAACTTAGAAGGTGAAGAGAGTCTAGGCTTCATTTCTTTCGGCTGTCTAGTGAACCAGGAAGGGAAGTTTCACAGTGCTTGGATGGTAAAAAAAAAATTGAGCTCCTGCCCAGAAATGCCGTGCATTTTATTTGGGTAAGGCTGCATCTCGCACCGTGCGTCAATCTCGATTGCTCAAGACGATGGTAAAATTCCAGTCAAAAGACGTGTCAAACAGCGACATACCCAAAAACGTCATTTGGCTTGCCTTTACAACTAGGCGATCGCTAGTCCAGAGACTCAGCCTAACTGCCTGAACGATCAGAAACAACCAATTAAGAGTTGCCGCTGCAAACGACCTGATAGTCGTCCCGATCTATGTGCATTGAAAGATAGCAGCGCGCGGGCTGTCGCCATGGACACTGAAGACGAGCGTCGTAATGACGATGTGGAAAACGGCATTGTCAACGAAAATTCCCGTGGCCGGGAAGATGACAACGAGACACAGGAAGAGCCGTCGCCTTCCCAAAATGACAGCAACTCAGCACCTCGGTTCCCTATCCCCAAGAGGGCCATGGGCGCCGTGGAAATTCCCATGATCGTCATGAATCTTGACCGGGCGGAGAAGGCCTTTGGGAGCATCTCGTCGTTCCAGAACGTGGGTTCTCCCGAAGAACGTGTATTATGCCAGACTGACACAGCGCGCCAGATCCTCGATACGGAGAGGAATACCATTCCCTTCTACCTGAATCCCGAGAGCCCGTTTCGCAGGCCCATCATGTCTCATAGTGCCACGAGTCACAACGTGGTGCTGAAGGTGACCGTGCCGAAGCGGACCGGAAGGAAGCGGAAGAGAGGAACGGACGGTCCCTGGGAGGGTGAGATACAGATGACCGACGCCCCTCGATCTGGCCCATTGGGACAGCGGATCTACTCTAGATCCCGGTTGGATAACCCAAAAGTATTGCGGCGGAAGATGCAAGACAATGTTGACAACTACGATGTGGAAGCTATCGGCGTAATCAAACACACCCACCGATTCCGCGGTATGGCAGACTTCCACTGGAGCTTAAAGGAGTCTCCTTTCATTTCAAGATTCATGGATCAGGTCATGCCTGGAGATAGTAAGTTGAGGAGGCCCTACTTTGTTCTATCGAAGGGAGCTGACAAGCGCAGTCGCCCAGATGAGAAATTTCCACTTCACAGAGGGTGTCGACAAAGGACCAAACGTGGACATTATCCCACCACCAGTTTGGACGCCAATGACTCTGCCATTCATATACAACTACTCCCAAAATCCCTATGTACGCTCCGAGCTCGATCACACCGGAGAGGCCAAGCTCATCAACACCCAATTACCGACCCTTATCGGCTACTTCCTGAAGGCAGACCAGTATCCAATTCCAGCCGGTCCACAGATGCACTACGACGGGACCGACGAGGAGGTGACCATTTGCATAGCCAAGATGAAAGAAGCAATGGAGGAACGCCCAATCTGGACACGCCGCTCCCTACTCAACAAACTCGGATCCGTCGTCCGCAACGCCAACGTCATGAAGCGCTGCGTTGGCTACGTCGGCTATCAATTCCGCGGCGGACCCTGGCGCGATGCAATCATCAAATACGGCGTCGACCCGCGCAGCGATCCGGCCTACAAGACCTACCAGACAATGATATTCAACATGCGAAAGCTGCAAGCCGGACACATCGGCGAGACCTGGCATGCGATCCGCAGCCTACGCACTGAGCAGCGCCAACCGCAGGGCGACAACCACGAGAGCCACATTTTTGACGGCAAGTCCTACTGGACCGACGGCAAGGTCTGGCAAATCTGCGACATCACGGATCCTCTCATCGCCAACATCTTCGCCGCGGCCCCGGAGCGCTCCGACGTTGATATCTACAATAGTGGGTGGTATCACCAGGGCACATGGGCCAAGGTCAAGGGCATCATGAAGACCAAGATGATCGCCATCCAATTCGGCCGCAAGCTGAAGGACGAGAATTTTGCCGGCATCGTCGATGTCCGCGACACCACGCCGCCTCCCGGGTCCTCGAGCGTGCATATCCCGCTGCCGGACCTGGAGCTCACCGACGCTGAGAAGAGGGTGCTGTACGGCAGACGGTTCAAGGAGCCCAAGAAGAAGCGCAAGGGTACGGCCTATCGCGTGACCAAGGCTAATGGACCTCGGAGCGTTGCGGCAGCGAATACTATTGGCGAGGAGACGCCAAACCCCGAGCAGGGCATTCAGGAGGAGCTCATGTCTCTTGCGGGCGATGATAGTCTTGATGATGACGATGACGACGAGGAAGATGGCGAAGGATTTGGACAGGAAGATGAGGTTTATCCTCCCGGTCCCGAGGGTGAGGAGTATGGCGAGGATTACGAACATGGGGAGGGTTACGGGTATCGAGAAGGGGGCGAAGGTTATGACGAGACGTACGCCTACGGTGGTGACGAAGCAGTTGGACCCGTGGATCCGTCAATTTACCATGCAAACGCTAGAGAGGCACTCGGCGAGGAAGCATACCCCTCGGCTGCGTTGTGATAGAAGCATAGTGGCAACGTCTACGCCGGGAAAGTAGGTGTAGAATCGAGCAGTCTACCAAGCACAAGAGGCAACCTACAGCAATCATAACAGTTGAAAGATTTTCAGTCCAAAGATTCATTGAGCAATCTAAGCAATTTTGTGTGTTCCGCCGTGGCTACTATCTTCCATACGCCATCTGTGCATTGACTGAGGACTCGTCCCGCCAGAGACAGCATTAAGGGGGTTGCTCACGCTCGTAAACTGAACCAAAGAAACAATATAGTGTATAGTGAAAACGTGTTCGTCACGTCCCATTTTACTGCACCGTGAGGACCTTGGTCTTACTTTCCTTCTGCATACGCATCGCTTCAACCCACTCAGCCGTCTCTCGCAGCGCTCTTCTCGGATCCTTCTTGCGCTTCAACAAAAAGCCCTGAATCTCGGCGGGGCTAAACTGTCCTTCCGGAATCAGCGTACCGAACTCGTCAGCAATGCGTCTCAACTCTTCTCCATCGAACAGGCGCTTCTTGTCCGCCTCGTGACCAGCGACTGCAGCCTCTGACTGTGCGAACGAGGACTTTGAAGGCGTGGAGGGCGTCGAAGATCCGGTCCCCGAAGCAGACGAGGCGTCGCCGTTCATCTTGACGATGGGCGGTCCCGGGTTCGAGGGTGGTGCAACGTGGCCATCCACGCGCTTGGCGGGAACGGAGCCGTCGGCCTCGTACATGCGCTGGAACAGCTCTGTCGCCTGAGCCGGTGTGGCGTTGGTGAAGCCCACTTGCAAGTCGACGCGGCCGGGACGGATGAGCGCTTCGTCAAGGGATTCAGGTTTGTTGGTGGTCATGACGAGGATGCGGCCCTCCTGGGAGGCGACGCCGTCGATGGCATTGAGTAGGCCGGAGAGGGATATGCCTTTCTTGTCGTCCTTGGTCTCTTTTTTGAGAGCGCGCGCGAGGTCTGAGACTTTCCAGTCGTCTTTGCTTGTTTTCCTGCTCGATCGATCCCCTTTGTTGTCGGTGCTTTCACCATTCCTGTTGGCGTTTTCCTTCCCGTCGTTTTCTTTGGATTCCGATGCAGGGGCTGGATCTTCGATTTCTTCGTCTGGCCCACGACTTAGGCCAGCGGTGTCGATATCCTCGAGTAAAACTACGCAGCGGCGTGGAAGTGAGTTGAAAAGCGTGCTGAGATCCTCCTCTGTCAATGTTGGCTCAAGTAGCGAGATAACGAAAATGTCAAGCCCGAAGACACCAGCCAGAGCGAAGGAGAGCGACGTCTTTCCTGTGCCGGGGGGTCCATAAAACAGGTATCCTCGACGGAGCGGAATTCCTCGGTTTGCGTACCATCTCGGCGTCCCTGGATGGAGATACTCGTTCATGTCGGCGAGGACTTGGCCCTTCTGCTTGGGATCAAGAACCACGGTGCGCATGGGTCGTACGGGACGATTGGCAACTTGTGTCCAGTTGTAGCGGCCTCCGTACCGACGCATGGGTTGCGGGCTAGGGCGTTTGATAGTCGTGCGAGCATAGTGGTCTGAGTAGAAGAATTCCTTGGCGAAGCGAAGAAGCTCCTTAATCGGCTCTGATGTATTCATTAGTTTTAATCCTGTCCTTGGGTACGCAGAGTGCTATGACCTTACCTGGGTCTCGTCCGAAACAGGATACAATAAGGTCTTCTTCTTTCCTAAAAGTCCCGTAAGCTTCGGCTCCGTCGAAAACGTTTTGTTGCTTGCGGTGCAATCTGAAATAGCGGTTCTTGTACCAGAAGCCGTGAACACCGACTGCTGGCACGTATCTTGGGGGCTGCAACATATTAATGTGTGCCAATTATTGCATGTTGGTAGACAGAGTCGACTTACAGCTTTAGCCTCTTGATTGGAAAAGTTGAGATACTTAGTCTCACTATCACCACTTCCGGCTATGGTTCTCGTTTGCAGAGCCTCGAGCTCTTCTTCTTCCTCCCAGGCCGTCTTGCTAACCGTCTCAGCTGTCAATGAGCGGGAGCTGGCCATCAGCGGCTGCAGAGCCAGCCACTTCATCATGTGGGCATAAATCTCGTCGGTACTCTGGACGTGGACGGAACTCATGAAGTTGTCCTGAATGACGCGGAAGATGGCGCCGTACACTTGCCGGGCGACCCTGTTTGCGGCCCAAATGAAGCCAGCCAGCGTGAGAATGACCGTTGGGTCGATGCCCAAATGCGATCCTATCATTTGGTATAGAAACATAATGGAACGGACAACGGGGTTGAATTGGCCGCCAAGCATAGGCAAGAGGCTCTCCATCATCTTGCTGTTGGGCGAATAGGAACGCTCGCCAGTCATGTTCTCGGCCATGGCAGATAGGTTCCCCTTGAAGAGGTTTGTGAAGTCCATCTTGCCCAAGTCCATCATTCAGAATTTGGTGTTATGACGTAGATAGTGTTGTTTGAGGAAGAAAGGGCTTGATGAAGCTCTTCCGACTAATTTATAGGTTGGTTTACGGACCCAGAACCGAAGGCATGTTCGATCGAAAAGTTCGGACGGAGTTTGAACTGGACGAAGAAAGAGGCAACCAAGACAGACGTGTTGAGGCTGCTAGATGACTGCCTACCTAACCAACGAATAAGAGATAGACTATTTAAAAAGATACTGCACATATGACAGCAACTAACTGAGGAAGGCGCGACCCAGCCTCGCAGTATGACTAACATTCGAGTCTTCAAAGCAATGCGAACAGGTAAGTCGTTGATGTAGGTAGGTAAGCAAAAGCTGCCTTGAAGTGGCAAAAGTGGCAGAGCAAATTATTAGACAGGTGATTGCGACTATCACGACAGGCACTAATCAGAAGTACGCTGGTAGGCAACGTCATCACACTTCACTCGAAATGCTGTGTAGTCAGTTCGGGTGCTTAATCCAATCACTTGGCTACCTTCCTAGGCTAGTCGGCATGGTACCGTACTTGCCAACATACCCTAAAGGCGAGATAACGTGCCGAATTCAAAAGTCGTGCTTCCATCGGGTATAACGGCCAATGAATTACTGAGCAAGGATCTCTCAAGAACCAAGCTGATGACGAGGCGACATGTGAGTCATCAAAACGGCCTAGATCCAACAGAGCGCAATAGCTGCGACTGTGAGGTGGCAATCGGGTCCGAAGAAGGCTGTTCGTTCTTATCCCGAGCCGAGTTTAACGAGCAGAAGTAAAGTGCAACTGTCAAAAGACTCGGCTTCAAGTTCGGTAGGCTTACCCCCATGTGGCTGAACATGGGTGGCAAAAGAAAAAAAAGGCACCAGAAGCTCGGTAGGCTCTTTCGAGGCGGTGAATGTGTAGACAATGAACGTGACAATGAATGACGGTGCGTGGGCTCGGAGTGCTGCCTCCGGGAAAGAAACAACTGCAGCATTATGTTGGCGTTTCTACCCAGCTAAAACACGGCCATGAGTCCTGCCCCCGCTGCTAATAGCGCTGAGCTGCCTCACCGAAATCTAAGGGTGTGATCAACAACTCGACCTACAGTCCACAGTACGGTCTAGCGATATATCGCACGGGCCTTTCTTAATACCTACTCTTAGTAAAAATAGCTAAAGTATATATTTAACCTATATATAAGTAGCGTAATATAGCAGTAGCTTACCGCTTACCTAGATTAACCCTATCCTTATTAGCTATAATTTTATAACTTTATTAGGGCTAGGATCCTACTATTCTAATAACTATATAAAGTTATTTAAAACTATATACCTATAATACCCCTATAATACCTAAAATAGCTCTAATAATATATAACTAGTAATAAGAAGAGGAACTTAAGGTATAAGAGGGTATTATAATAGCTATATTTATTATAGAGGATTGCTCTAAATTAGCCTAGCTTAAGTTACTTACCCTAAGTTAAAAATAATAAGCCTTATAATCTCCCTTATAGGATAATAATCCCTTATCCTCTTAAGAGGTCTTTTTATAATTAGTATTACTAATACTAATAACTAATAAAAAAAATACTTAAATAGCTATAAAAAGAGCTAGAGTAGTATAATCTATTAGTAGTACTACTTAGTATATAAAAGAACTTATTATAATATATTAAGAGAAGCGTCTAAATATAAAGAAAGCTACTACTTATAAGCTATTATAGGAGGAGTTAGTAAAGAAGATTAATAATAAGGCCTAGTTTCTAATAATAATTACTCCCCTATAGTTACTAAATAAGTATAATACTAAGTAGAAGCGATTTAATATATAGTTATTAATTATATTTAAATCTAGTAATAACTTTAATATAAAAGGAAGAGTCTCTTATAATAATAACGCGCGTACTACTTATCTTATTAATAACTTAAAGGCTATATAAGTATTTAAGAAGGGTTTAGGGAACCCTAAGCCCTATTATAAGATTTAGGATAATAGGATAGGGACTAGTAATAAGATCTATACTACTAGGGATTTATTTATAGAGGAAGACTCTTCTAATAAGGAAGTTAACGAGGTTAATAATACTAATAAAGCTAAATTTAATATTAATAACTTTAATCCCTTTAATAAAGCCCTACCCTTACCCTCTTAACTATAAAATTAAGTTATTAGAAGGGGAGGAAGTTTTACTACTAGCTTAACTCTATATAAAAGGTTATTAACTACCTTATTAATACTAGCGAGGTAATAGACTAGTAAAATAGTTAGTTAAGAGAAAAGTCTACTACTAGTAATAAAATATAGGAAAATACCTTTTACTAGTAAGAGTAATATATATATTAGTAAATCTCTTTAGCTTTTTAGGAAATTAGTATTAAGTAGGAAGTTAAAATTAGAGGAAGTTATTAATAATAAAGCTATAATAGAGAAGGCTTAGGTAGACCTCGCGTAGTTTAAAAGCGAATTATTACTAGATAAGTTTATTATTATTTTTAATAACTTAAGTAAAACGCCTACTAATTTAGTAGTATTAGAAGTAGTACTATAGAATAAACTACTAAGTAATACCGTTAAGAGGGCGTATATTTTAAGGATTTTAAAGTAGTAGTTATTAGTATTTTTAGAGTAGTTAATTTAGTAGTTATAATAATAAAAGAAATACTATTATTATAGTTAATAGACCCTCTAATCCTCCTATATTAACGCCGCTACTTAGGCTTAAATTTCGTTAACTTTATACCTACTATACCTCTTATTTACCCTCTATTAGTACTTTTTTTCCTTATTATTATTATTAAAGTTAGTATCGCTACCCTTCTATTTATCCTCTATATATTAGATTAGGAAGTTATAAAGCCTAATTATAGTATAAATAATCGCTATTTAATTCTAAAACCTATACTTTAGCGCTATAGCGCGGATAATCTTCTATTTCTTCTTTAACTAACTAAATACTTACTCTATAATTATATAAAGCTAGCTATAATAGAAGTTATATAGCTCCTCTACTATTTCTAGAGGTTTATTAGTATCTCTCTAATCTTATAAATAGTATTAGGTTTTATAGTATAGGATTATAAGCCTATTATAACTACTAAAACCTATATTAGTAAGGAAGTACCTTCTAGTTAGTATTATAAACCCTTAATTAAAAGTAAATATTACTAACTAGGTATTATAAATAGAGCCCTCTATACTAGTAAGTATATATAAGAAGCTACTATTAAATCGTACTACTATAAATATATTTTAATTAACTATACCCTTATAACTTCGCTACTTCTTCTACTTATCTCCCTCGGGGATAAATATATATATAAGGGTATTATTAACTACTCTAATATACCTAGTAAAAGCCTTATACTTTAGGTCTTTTTTAATCTTACTAAAGACCTCTCCTTCCTCTACTAGCCTTATATATACTTAGTAAAAGCTTATAAAATATAATAAGATCTTATTAAATACTAAGGAGACTATTAACTAATTAATTTAGAAGAAGTATACTACTAGATATTATAAGCTACTTATTACTAATATAAAAATAAAGATTATTACCTTCTATTTATAAAAAAGATATTATATCTCCCTTAGGGTAATATTATTTTATAGCTATCTTATAAAAACCCTAAACTAATATTTACTTATATAAAATAGAGTAAAGAACTATCTATTTAAGCTTTTTAAAAGATAATAAGTAAACTCCCTTATAACCTCTAGCCCTCTTAGGTATATAACTTTCTTCTCTAACTAAGGAATACTTTAAATACTACTTAAGGCTATAACTATAATAGCTATAATAACTATAGTTACTATAATTATAGTCTTATTAGCCTTATTAGCCTCGCTATTTTAGCTTATTATTAACTACTAAAGTTTCGCTATATTATATAGTATACTTATAAGGTCCTTAAGAGCACCCCCTTTAAATTTATATAATAATACGGTTTATAGTAGAAAATTCATAGCTTTTAAGTAGTTAAATAGGGGTAATATATACTAAGATTTATATAAATCGAGTATTCTATAGTCTAGAGTTAGTATAGAGGTTACTAGTAAAAAACACTACTTAAATAGATATAATCCCTTAAAAAATAAATTTTTAAGTTATTTTTTAGGGCGCTAGACTATACCGTGGACTGTACCGCGAGTTGTTGATCACACCCTAAGTGGAGTACCTCAGGTTAAGGTGGGGTAGGTAAATAGGCGGGCCCTAGCCCGGATCTGACTACAACTAGTCTCATCAAAATATCAAATACTCGAGATATGACGACAGCTTCTGCATGGAGTTTCATTTCAGCTATGCGACATTCGAGATTGATGTGTGGGCTAGGCTGCTATACTAGACGTCCACACCAACTTTGGCCGTGCCGAGGATATGCGTAACGAAGATATACTCAGCACGAGATGCCGATGCCTTCTGAGGTGTCTTCGATATACTACTATTCTCTTAGCTAATGTATAAATCGATCCTCTTTCCTGATGTTTCACTTGTCATTATAGTTCGACTTTTGAATAACATCCAGGATATTACGGGAAAATTGTGTTTCAACACGTCAACAATCGTGATCATAACTAAGAGTGCGGACTAAGATTCCGTCCCCTTCTATATTCCTAAGGCGAAGAAACCATTTACAGGCTCTACCGATCTACCTCCCGAGATACGTCGCGATATCTACCGTCACTTCCTCACCAAAGGAAATATCCTTCCTAGGCCGCTAGGTTCCTCAGATAAACCAAGACACCTCGCTCTTTTCCTGGTCTGCAAGCTGTTCTGTGCTGAGGCTTGTGACATCGTTTATAAAGAAAATTGCTTCGCATTTGGACCGGGAATCAGATTAAAACACGCTTCTTTTGAACCCATTGGACAGCACTAACGGGCCCGCAGCCGAAATACGGCCGCAAGGATAAATTATATCAATCTAAGGTCTGACAATAGCCGACAAAGGAGCCCTTCGGAATGAGGCCACATGGCGAGACCGACTTGTGCCAGAGACCGTTTCGATAACGATTGGGAGCGACTTAGACTTCTTCCGCGGCGCCATCTCCGAGGCGAACGCGAAGCTCATCAGGCACGTCCAAATCCAAGGCTTCCCGTGGTGGCAGTGGCTCGACAATTGCTTTTACGGACACAATCTTGCACCCATAGCCTCGTGTATTGAGAAGTTGCCCATTCGTTTAGCATCAATCAACATCATCATGCCCGGAGAGATTGAAAAGGGAAAGAGAAAGCTATAACCCCTATGGAGGATGTGGATGGCCCGCACGTCGACGAGGACTTGGCGACCTTCGGCACTGCCAACCCGAATAAAGACAGGATCCAGAGGTTCTTGTCCGCCACTCTGAAGCGGTTAAATCGTACACGGAACGTGAAAGGTATCTTGGTTGATCACCCTGACAAACCATCCAAGTGCCAGAGAGCAGCCAAAGAACTTCTTAGGGAGGCAGGGTGGAAGAGTATTGGTGACGTTGATGAGGTGATTGAGAAGCCCAACCCTACGCTCGAGTTTATTGAGAAAGAGCTTGGTGTAGATGTGCGCATTTGTGGTTAGATGATATCCATAGAAGGTTTGTCGACAACGGCGCACTATACACGCTTTCCCCTCCTCTTCTTCTTCTCTGTATCCATATTAATAGTATATCTCCGGGCCAAGGCCCCCGTTCGACGCCACCCCGGGTAGTTGGCGCTCATCGTCCTATGTTTCACGTAAGATATGAATACTCTGAAATCCAACGGTGATGAGTAGTCACCGGTAGCCACTTACCTTAGTTCGAAGTGAGTTCCATGGGACGAGAGGCAGCTTCGTAGCCCGAGAATCACATCTGGCAGACAAACCCTTCTAGATATGCGTAATTACGCAGTTCCATCTGCTTCGTGAAGATGTGGGATCAAATTTGGCATACGGTTGGTCTTATGAAGGGTTTAAAGGCGTAGTAGCGCAGGCCTTCTCAAAGTCGTCGAGGTCGTCCTCAGCTCTGGAACATCCATCCTTAGCAAGAACGCATTCACGTACGTCCCGAGGAACAAGATATTATTTTTTTATCCCCGTGACCTAGTCTTCGCTTAATTCGAGTCGGTTCTCTTTTCTTACGTGCTTACTTAGTAACCTTTGCGTCCGGAAGAGAAAAGGATATTTTCCCACGCCAGTTGATGGCTGACCACCGTACCCTGACGATTTTATTCTCATCTCTGTGTAGGGGCTTTAGTCGAAACTCACTGGAAGCGTGCTCTGAAGATCTCATAGACGCTAAGTTCCTTCTACGTTGGATCGGAGAGGGGACCTAGCAAGCTTTTGAACCGCGTGGCTAAAGTTGTCATTGGGGCTCAACGCACGCAACGAGCCAGGAGTTCCACGCCGGAGCCAAGCTATCGGACTCAAGCTCAAAATGGAGTCAAGACCAGCACCGAGGGAAGAGACTTCACTCAAAGCTGGTTAGAAGTTATTGGTGAATGGCATCCGTGATTCCTTAAGGTCACTAGAAGATAGGATTTGGTGGATAGGTTAGAGGCCCAGACAGGATCTTAGTTTACACAAGTGGTATGACCCTTGTTTTTTTCCAGCTACAACGAAAAGGATTCCTGGAGATGGCCAAAGTATTCAAACTGAGAGAGAAGCCCTGCCAAACGATTTACTCGAAAACGAAAGCGTTTCGGACCATTCAGACTTCCGGGTGTTTGGTTACAGATGTGTGTGTTATGGAACAGAAACTATCGTACTTCTTGTCTCGTAATTGTCTTCTTGCATATGTATCGCGTATTCTTGCAGTCTACGGATCCTAGAGGCTTCCTAGAGCCTAGCCCCAAAGGTACTTCGAAACCTAGTTTTGCGAATTGTTCATTACAGGGATATATATTTGCAAGTAGAGAAACATCATTCTTATGTTTCCAGTAAACCAAATGGTCCGAAACTGCATGCCGACTCCGCCTCGAGAAAATACGGCTATTCAGGATGTTTACTATATTCCTATCATTACCTCGCGGAATCCGGGTTCTCATCTACGAACACTCCATTCCTCCCCGAAACGAGCACGCCCCAGCTCTTCACAAAGAAATCAAACGAACTTCCGATGCCAGGAGCTTCGAGACCGTTCTGCTCACCTGCAGGGGGATCTACCTTGAAGCGGTACCCTTGCTCTATTCGAGATACTATTTGCCGAAGGACATCGCCAGCATGAACTACGACAACAGCCATCGTGACTTTGGCTCATTCGTGAAGGAAAACCACCCGCTAAAGCTCCGCCTGATCCGCCGCATCTACCTGGGGCAGTTTCCGTGGCGTAGGTATCACTACGGTGACACTGCGAGGGATCATGATGTCAACATCGACCTACTCAAGAAGCTTCCCAAGCTCGAAAATCTCGAGATGGCAATTTTCCAAATATGAGAGACAGCCTTGTCACCACCGAGGTGGCTTCCACTCTATCCGTCGACGTGCCGTCTACGTTCTTCATCAAGCTCAGACGGAGACTAGCAGATGCGCTCCCGGTGGGCACGAAGATGTGCACCTGGCTTCCTAAACCGCAAGGAGCTGCCAGTGGTCCAACTAGAGAGAGCTACCGTCAGCGATGTGGGTGGCCGGTTCGGGCGATACGGCAGCCAGGGTTTTATGAGCGCAGTTTTCATTGCCGCGATAGTCGTCCTGGGACAGAAACGCTGAAGTTTGCAACAGTATTGTTCGTCCCATGGCCACTGACCATTCCCTGTGTACTTGCGGGAATTTTCTTTTTACAATATATCGCTGTGCTCAAAGTTCTGGAATACAGCGTCAGATTTGTTGTTGCATGTATTGTGTTATTGGTGGCATCTTGTATCGACCTCCTTGAGGCATCGAACAATTAGAGCCCAAGACAACCAGGGTGGTAGAATACAAAGACTACCAGTGGATAAGAATGTTTGTAGAGCAGGCGGTACATGTCATCGATTTTCGTACAGTGGAAATCTTATGACCAACTCTATCATCGCGGACGTCTCATCTACCTTAAGTGTCTCAATCGGACTCAGAGTCGCTGTAGTCACCCTCGCTGTCATCATCATCATCCTCGTCCTCTTCATCATCAAGCTCTTCCTCACCATCATCGTCGCCCTTAAAGCCGTAGTCATCATGGAAGTCGGCCAAGGGCTTCACTTGCGTGGCGTATCCCATCTCCTTGAAGGCCTTTTCGATGTTCTGCGCCGATGTTCGTTAGCATCATCGCGTGATTTGACAAGTCTAGGTAAAGAAGACTTACCTCTTCAAGAATGGGAGCGCAAGTGATGACGACATTACTGCTCTTTGGCTCGAACAGCGGCATAATGAGCTCCTTCAGGACCGCCTTGATTTGGTCATTGGTGACGTCTCGGGCGTCCCGCATGACCTTCTTATGCCAGTCAAGGGGCAGGCTGCGTACAATACTCAGCATGAAGTTCTGAGCAGCAGACGAAGCCATGGTAGACTGCTCATCTGCGAACTGCACGACGACCTGACTGATGGCGCCTTCCTTGAGATGCCGGTCAATGGGTGTTTCGCCGTCGGCGATCTTACGGATCGTCTCGCGCGAAGCGGCAAACGCCTTGCTAGCGTCTGGTGACCTGTATACCTTGTATTGAATAGTGCCGGCGTCGAGCTCCCTTCCGAAATACGAGCCGTACGCAAGCCCTTCACCGCGGACGGAATTCCAGAGGGGGCCTTCGGCGGATTCGAGATAGCCGATGGCTACCATGATAGCCGGTAGACGCGGGTCCTCGAAGGAGGTGATGCCCTTGGCTGTGCTGACGCCAAAAGAGCTATCGGCGGTCGTCATGGGTACAATAATGGCACCGACCTTGCCCGGGGCCTCACCGTCGGGAGTCAGCAGAGTGTGGGGCTTAGTGATAGGGATCAGCTCGTTGGCAGGCGTGAGGTTCTTGCTGAGAATGTCCCAGGCAGCGACGGGTTCCGGCAGACGGGCGACGTCGGCGGTGACGAGAACGCGTACATTGTTGAAGGTGAAGAGGGACTTGCGGAGCTGCTCGAACCAAGAGAGAACCTTCTCCGGGTCTGATGCGATGAGCTTCTTCAGGCGACGCAAGTAAATAGCGCGGACAAGTGCACGCTTGGCAACAGAGTACGACTCCTTCTTCATATGGATGGACATGTCAACCTCGGAGGCCATAGATCTGCCGTCGCGCTTCATCTCGGGGATGTCGGCCAGGTGTTTCTGGACTCCAGCTTTGAGGCGCTGGATGTCGAAGACGCTGTCGAACATCATGGTGCGGATCCAGTTGATGACGGTGGAGTACTTCTCAGGCTCAATCTGGAACTGGATCATGATGCCGTCCGGGTCGCCATAATCGCGCGTGGAGCGGAGACCGTAACTAATGGTGTCCTGCTCCAGTTCCATGACGACCTGCTCGAAGCCGACCTTCTCGCCATTGCGCATGATGGGAGTGTTGAAAAAGTTGTCGTTGAAGATGGGCAACAGAGGCTTGAGCTCAAGCGGCACCTGTGAAGTTCCCAAATAGACAGTCAAATGGACGAAGTTGGTCGGCACACTCTCGAACTGAATGAAGAGGGGATCCTGACCCTGCTTGGCGTTGTCGATGACCTTCTGCGCAGAGTTGGTAGGCAAGCCTAGACTTCTCGCCTTGCCTGCCCTTGCTGTGTCCGACTCAATAAAGTGAATAGAGTCAGTGCCAGGGACTGGCCACTGATCTACCACTGACGCGGGAATGGGCTCGTCGTTCTTGGCCTTGGCGGCCTCGAGACGCTCCTTGAGCTTGGCCAAGCCTTCAGGCCCGAGCTCCTCCTTTCGCTTTGCCAGTCTGGCCTCTTCTTCGGCCTTCTGCTTCTTTGCCAGCTCGTGTGATGGCTTGCCAAGGATGGACACATGGGGAGCATCGGAGATCCACTTGCGCAAGAAATCCCTCCATTGCTCGTCGGTCCACTTTTCGAGAACTTCGTACTCTGACAGAGATTGCAGCTCCTTGAGGGTCGAACCGTCGCGGTTGCCAAACAGGTAATCAGTGATAATATTGGTCGAGTAGAAACCTTCTGACTCTTCAGCCTGGAACTTGACCTGGAGGCGCTCGCGGTGAATGCACGAAGTCAAGTATTCCATGTCGAGAGGCTTCGAAGCAACCTCCTTGAGGAGATCGATCAACCTCTTCTCGACAAACTCGAGCTTATCCGTCTCAACACCAGTCGGCTGGAACCAAATGACAGAGTTAGGTCTCGCATCCCACCAGTAACTGACTGAGCTAGCGAGCTCCTCCTTTTCTACAATGACGTTTTCGAGAATGGACACGGAAGATCCGCAAAGGTAGGTCAGGAGAACATTAAGCGCGGACGTCGCGACGATATCGTTACAGTTGGGACCGAAGAAAGCGACGGTGATCTCACCGATGGATTCGTCCTCTTCGGGAAACTCAGCCGTTGTGATGATAGATTCTTTCAGAGCCGGGGGCTGTGCCGAGTCAATCCACGGCCTGTGAACTCACGTCAGCACGGAAGCTCCTGAAGCGATCGAGCTTTCGCCTACCTTTCAAATGGTGCATCGAGGGGCGGGAGATCATCCTTGATGCTCTCTTCGAAGTCATCCAGAATCTGCAACAGATTATCGTGATCCGCCTCGCCAATGATGACGACACAGAGGTTCTTAGGTTGATACATGTCCCGGTGGAACTGGCGAATGCGCTCATTCGTCAAGACACGCAACGCATCCGTCATGCCACCGGTCTCGTAACGGAAGCCCACGTTCTCGGGGTAGAGGAGGCGGCGGGCCTTGAGGTCCATGATTTCGGCGCTCTTGAACTGCACAGCTTGCATTTCTGAGTAGACCACGCCAGCATCGTTGCCCTCGCCGTCGATGTGGTGAACCTCGGTCACGCATGCCTCATCAGTGAGAATGGGCAGAATGACGTGCTCAAGGTACACGGGCAGAATCTGAGAAAAGCCATCCCATCCGGCGCTTTCCAGGGTGTACGCAGTGTGGTCCGTGGCAGTCCAGGCATTGGTTCCAGAATACGCCCGCGATGCAAGCTTGTCGAGAAGACCCTTGTAGCGGTAGTTCTTGGAGCCCATGAAGATCAAATGCTCCAGGGTGTGAGGTGCGCCAGAATCATCAAAGATCTCGGTTGCAAGGGTGAAGTAGCCATTCGTTTTGGGTCCTTTGCGATCGGCGACGATGACTTGCATGCCACTTCTCTCTGAGACATACTGGCTGATTTGACAAGGGGCGTAATCCGTTTTGAAGCTCTGGATCTTGCGAAACTGCGGCTGCGGCTTGGCTGCGGGCGACATCATGCCAGTCTTGATATCAACCTGAGCGTGGTAAGTTCTGTCGAGGAGGTCAGCAGGACGGTCATATAAGCATCTAGGTCCTCAGCTTTTGGGACTTCGTAGAGGTATAGGTCGATATAAGGCAGCAGGGTAATATTAGGGGCGGGGAAATATATCAGTGAATGAGGAAGGTAGCGGGGTCCAGCGTCAACACAGGCAGAGTTATGTGCAAACATCCCCAAATGCCCCTTGATATTGACAGAAGAAGGAACAACGTCACCTGAACTTGCAACCGCACAAACTATGGTGACATGGATCTTTCTGCTGAGTGATGCAACAAGCAAAACACCAGGCGTGACGTGGTGATTTACAGATGTTTGTAGGTTTTCGTGGGACAAGTAGTGCTTCCAGGTGCCAATAGACATGAATGAACTGAAGTTTTCGTCATCACATACCCGTTCCAAAGAATCGACAAGCTCTTGTCGGTTTCGCAACAGAAACTGAGCAGACAAGTTGCTAGCAGCGCTACTATAAAAGCAATAGCCGCTTGGCTAACCCCTATGCGAGGCATCTTGTTGTAGAAACCGCGTTGTGGTAGTTGCGATATTTTCGGGCTGGGATGATGATTTTTGTTGTTTTGTGAAGCAAGGCTCTGGGAGCCTTGATGAAGATGCCATGGTGAGAAGACCGAGAAGGTGTTTGGGGGGGGGGGGGGGGGGGGGTGAAAGACAGCACAAGGGGCCAATAGGACCTTCAAAAAGAAAGAAGCCTTTGAAGGCAGACAAGGCAAGATTACTAGGAGGTACAGCTGCTTATCTTACCTAAGAGACAGCCGAGTTCTCAGCCCGATAGACAGAGGAATTGAAAACCAATGAGGCTTCCTCAAGATCACCGATTGACCCGTGATAGCACACAAAATGTAACGGTTACCTGACTGGTTGCTGCAAATAAACTCTCTGAGTCAATGTAGAAAGGAGTGGCAAGCGACGATTTCTGGCAGTCGGATGGCTTGTAAGCTATTCTGACTTAGGAGGTTGATAACCTCGCAGAACTAGCAAATGTTCCGTCCTCAGTTCCCACAACTTGAGGTGTCGTCGCGGGGCTTTCAAGACGTCGCCAAAGAAGGTCTACCTTACGGATACATGAAGAAGCACTGACCTATTTGCCCCTCTAAAGGTCAGGCCGTCAGGGCAAGGGGACAGTGGAGTATATCTTTAGGGCGTGATAGTTTACCAAAAATAATTGGGATTTAGGCTAAGTTATAGAGCCACTAGTCAGCCAAAAAAACAAATATTCCAATTCTTTTAAGGGACTATACCTTATTAGGCCTAAATTTTAGCTTATATAAGAGGTACCTATTCTAGCTAGATTTATATATTATCCCCCCCCCTGCTTAATAGGTATTTCCCTTAATAGGGGTTAATTTTAGGGGTATAAATTATAAAAAGGTAGCTTTTTACTAATTAAGTATAGGAGTTAATTAGTAGCTAATTCAATAAATAATTAAGGAAGTCGCTACTAATATAAGCGCATGCTGCTATAATAGATCGACGTACTAAAGGCGTTATTACTATAATAATAGTTAGTATTATTACTAAAGAGGACTTTTAGGCTAACGACGAGAGGGTTAATAGGTATACCCTTCCTAGGAAGTATACTTATAATATATAGCGTAACTTCTTATAGGTTACTATAGCTATTACGAGGGACTTTCTTAATAGTACTAATATCGAGTTTTAAGAGTTATTCCGCTTTATAAAGGTAGAGTTCTCCTTACTTATAGACTAGCTATATAAGAGGGACCTCGTTATTAATACTAAGTTCTAAACCGCTAAATAGAAGGTATTAATCTTCTTATATATTATTAGGTAGTTAGTAATATAATAGAATACCGCCTCTTAATTTAAAGTATCTTAGAATATAGTATTAAAGACGTTTTAGATCGTACTAGAGGCTATATATATTATATATTAATATTTCGTAAAGCTACCTAATCTATTATATATCTTAGAGGAGGTTAAATATAATAAGGAGAGGGCTTAGTTTAATAGGTATATTAGAGTAATAAATAGGATATTTATCCCTACCTATATCCCTATAGATAATTAGTAACGATTCTTTAATTAGAAGGGGTAATTAGCTTAAAACGTACTTATAGTAGTAAAGTTTAACCTCACTTTTATATATATACTTATAGGCGTAGAGGGCTCTATTAATAACTTAACCCTACTTAACTACGCGTTAGCCCGGTCTTTTAAGATACCTAATAGGAGGTATTACCTTACTAATATAAGCTTCTAGTAGGATCTTAAGGATATAGTAGTATTATTTAATAGCGAGAGGTATTACTTAAAAGATTATAATAAGGGGATATTATAGCTATAAAGTAAGAAGGAGTTATTTAACTTACGCTATATAAGGCTAAGGATAATAGTAGAGAGGGTATTTAGAGTGCTAAAGAGGGTATTTATAATCCTTTAAGGTAGCCTATTAGAGTATAACTTTACTATATAAATCCGGATTATTTATATAGTAACTAAGCTATATAACTTTATTAAAATTATAGAGAGGGAGTAGAAGAAGGTAGAGGATAAACCTAATAATATTAATACTAAAAAAATCCTTAAAGTCGCGCGGGTAAGGGTAGATAAGTTAGTAAGTAAAAAAAAGGGCCTAGATCTGCGTTTTTAGTTATTAATTTAGTACTAGGAGTAGTAATAAAAGAGGTTAGAGGAGGAGGAGTAGTTAATAGAGGTAGTTATTAGGTAATTAGCGCTAGAGGTAGCGAGGTTATAATTACTATTATTCTACTACTTTTAAGGATTCTATTACCTATTTTTTAAATACTACCTTATTCTAATAAGACTAATAAGACTTTTTTTTAGCGCTAAAGTTAGGGTTTAGTAAGCCCCCCTAAAATCTAAGTATTCTTATTAAACTAAAAATATTTAAGGTTTCCTAGCCCCTCCTAATCTCTCTAACTACTTTAGGTTAACTCGTCTCTATTACTAGCCTCGTTAGCCTCCTCCCCCTCCTCCTCCTCCTCCTCTAAGTCTAATATATTACTACTATTATTAAACTTACCCCTATAACTCCTACTACTTATAATACTATTATTCTATAAGTATAGGAGCTTTAATCTCTTTAGTAATACGTTAAATACTAAGGCTTAAATAGGGTTATATTTAAAATAGCTTACTACTTTTAAAATACCCTTATCCCTAAGCTAACGACTAAATAGGGTATCGCAGGCTATAATTATACTTATAATCGCCTCCTCGCCTATTAGGCGGGTAAGGTAAGCTATTCCTTCCTAAATTATAGCTATAACCTTATTATAGAGTATCTTTTTTATCTATTATAAAGCAGCTCGTTTATTAATTAATTAACTACCTCTAAAGGTATTAAGGGTATTATTAGCTAGGCCTAGGCTTAAAGAGGTATTATCTAGATTAAAGTTAGCTACCCTCTACTTATAAAGCTATAGAGTTAAGTTAATTAATATATCGTCGTCGTTATTATTAACTAGCTAAGTACTTAACTCTCTAACCTCTATAATATTATTACTAGTTAGTCTTATACTAACCTAGATCCTATTATATAGGCTTTAGATATATAATATCCTATAGATCTAGAGGCTAGTATAGGTTTTATTCTTTATATACTAATTATCCTATACTAACTCTATTATAGTAATTTAATTAGTCTCGTCGTTATATAAAGAGCCCGACTTATTAACGAGGTTAATAGCTCGTTTATACCTCTATAAGGTATTATTATACTTCGCTATAAGGTTATTAATAGTAAACTAACTATTTAGGTAGGTATTTCTTATCTTTAGAAGGATCTTAACTATTACTAACCTTAACGCTATCTTCTTATTACTTATAGTAAAGAGGGCCCCTTGTTACTATAACGCTAAATAGTACTTAAAAAACCGCTTTATATACTACTTAATCTATACTACTAGGGGTCGCTACTTTAACTTCGCTACTATAGGTAAGGGATTCGAGGCCTTATTATTAACTTAGCTATTAGGTTAGGTATTAAAGGGATTAACGTCGTCGTCGTTATTAATAGGTTAGGTACCTAGCTAAGTACTTAGCCTAGGATTATTAGTATAGTTACTAGCCGTTTTGCTATTATCCTTATCAATAGGAAACTTATAAATAACGTTATTATTAAGCAAGCTAGTAATAGCTATCTACTAACTACTACCCCCTGCTATAATATCGCTATTACTATCTTATACTAAAGGTTAGGTAGTAAAAGGAAGTTTTAGATATTAGCTATATTTATAAGGGGAAGTAGGGTTACTAGCAAGCTCCGGGCCCTTAATAGGGGATATAAGTACTTATTTCGCTTATATATAGTACTTTAGCGCTGACCTATACTATAGATCTACCCCCTCGAAGTAGCGAAGTCACCCTCAATTATTTACCCTCTAATTATTTTTAGTAAACTATCACGCCCTTATTTTTGTGATTTTGCGAATTGAACTGCGCACTAAAGCCTCCGATTGGCCCCTTGCCGCCAATCTGCTCCATCTGTCTGATCAAGCGCTAGCCGCTCGGCTCAACATCGGATCGGAAGAATCAGTAGGTACGTACTGTAATGGACACGGATTAGGTTGTGACGTGGGTTGTCCAAAGTAGGCACTTTGGGACAGCTATGCAATCGCTGTTAGTAGCTCGTCGCCAGATCACTTGATGCAGTGTCTTTGCGACAAGGCAACGCCCTTTGACCGTACTCCCCTGATATATACCCTCGCTAAGCTCCACAATCTTCAGGACAAACGTTCTTGATCATCAACGTCTCCGAAAGGCACTTGCGCTCCTTCCTATCCCTCCCGACGTCTGGCGCGATCATCTCGACCTTACTTGGCCCCCACGAGAGCTCCAACGAGCTTCTTCCTCCGATTGCGCATGACGAGCGGACGAGAAATTACTACTATGGCTGAAGGGCAAGCTCACCCGCAGCTCGGGCAGGCTATCGTGGCCTTTGCCCTCGAGGGAAGCTTCCCTGACGAGCAGGTGTCTTCCCTGTCGCTTTCGGATTCCGATCTGTCGCCAGCGGTCGAGGCCTTGGAGAAGGCCAAAGGAGACTTGGAGGTACTTGGAACTTCCTAAGAGAGGCTATGATTACTCGTTGACGTATGTGCAGTCAGAAATCCATACCATCAACGAGGAGACCAAGGGCGATGTGAGTTCGTGGGTGACGAATGCGAAGTCACTACAAGAGGACATTCTACGATCAAAGAGACTGGCCGATGATATCGTACGGCAATCAGAAGCTCCACAGGTATCTGGAAAGGCCATTGAAGAAGCGGAAGACCACGTGCACTTGCTCGAAAGAGAGGTGTTGTACACCCAACAACTACATGAGGCATTGAGGGGGGTCCAACATGTTAATGAACTTCTGGGCGAGGTTGAGCAAGCTATGAACGAGCGGCGCATCATAGACTCTCTCAGATGGCTGGAAAGTAAGAGCACAATGTGACATGCGAAGGGCGCAAGGGCTAACAGGGTACAGAATCGTGGACCGAGCTGGATGCAGTGCCTGTGAACAAGAAGACTTGTAGGGTGATGAGGCTCCTGGACCTTCGCGCATTCGAGCTCAAGTCGAATGTGCACGATGTTTTCGATCACGTATGGACCTCTCTTGTTCACAGTGATGTGCAAACGGGTTCCCTTTCAATCTACGAGAAGCTAGATGGTGATTATATTTGCCCAGAAGAAGACGACGCCTCCTAACATCAAGATTAGGCGAGCAGATGACTCTTTCGGAAGCCATCATTGGTCTTCAAGCCTACAAAGAGGTTGAAGACAGGATGTCTCAGCTGTGGCACGAAGTTGACAAGGCCATTGTTTTACCAAGGATGGACACTGAGGCATCCTCTCTTCCCTCGATTCGTGCAACTGAAGTATGTGTTCAAACCTACGACTGATTTTCATAGCTGATAGCTGTGCAGAATGTTATCGACTTGGACGGCGAGGCTGGTCGATCAATAGACGAGCTCTTCCGGGACCTAAAGAAACTAGTTCAGTTTCTGGCCAAGAGACTGACGCCAGATCTCCTGATGTTTTTTAGTCCTATTATGATGAGCGATCTGGTCCCAAGGCTCATCAAAGTTTGGCTGGGTGATACCGTGCCTTCGACGTTGAAAGGCATCGACCGGTTCCAGGCTGTCATTCAGTCTGCTAGGGGCTTCTGCGATGTCCTCCAAGAGAATGGCTTCACAGGCTTTACCGAATTGAAAGAATGGGTAGGCAGCGCGCCATCAATATGGCTGGCAAAGTGCAGAGAGATAGCGCTTAACTCAGTTCGCCGTCAGCTTTCGCATGGTCTGTACCCAAGATTTTAATTGCTTTCTCCGCTAACGTCTATTAGGTCTCGGGGCATCGAAACAGGTCGAGAAAGTTGAAAAGGAAATGGTATCTCGATCTGAAGGCAAGGAACTGGCAGCAAACAACGCAGCTGCTGGAGCCGCGACAGACGATGATTGGGCCGCTGCATGGGGGATAGACGACGATCACGAACATGCCGACGCCAAGGATACCACCGCACAAGGCCAAGAGGAGGATGACGGCGCAGACGCTTGGGGCTGGCAGGATAATGATCAAGGTGCTGAGACTCAAAAAGAGGAAGACTTGAAGCCTGAGAACGAAGCAGAACCTCCAGCGGATGAAGAGGACGATGCAGTCGATGCTTGGGGCTGGGGAGACGAAGACGCGAAAGAACCAGCACCAGAACCCGAAACAAGAACACAACCCAACAAAACCCTTGACAAGAAGGAAACGAAAGCTAATCCTGCGGATAATGACAGTCGGGAGATGGTTTTGAAAGAAACATATCATATTTCATCCATGCCAGAGCCGGTTCTGGAGCTGATATTGGCTATATTGGAGGATGGCGCGGCTCTTACGAACCTGGAGTAGGATACATATCAGCGTCACCGAAAGACCTCACGCTAACAGCGACTAGATACGAGAACAGTCCCGTTGCAGCCGCCGCACCAGGACTTTTTAGTTTACCGACCTTTGCTTTGGCCATCTTTAGAGCCGTTTCGCCGCACTACTATGGGCTAGATATTGGCGGGAACATGTTAGTCGTTCTAGCGGTAAACCCCTCCAAAACTAACGCGTAAGCAGGTTTCTATACAACGATGCCATGTACCTGTCCGAGAAGCTAGCCGACCTGGCTTCAACGTGGAAAGCACGTGCGGACCTGTCCACACGTGCTCAAAACATGTTGCGCATAGACAACGACATCAAGAGCATGCAAAACTTTGCTACCCGCGCATACAATAAAGAGCTCGGGGTGCAGAAAACGGTCCTGCGAGACATGCTTGGAGGTAAGCGGGCCATCAGCCTGGGCTGGTCATCCGTTCGCAGGTAGCAGGAAACGTTGGGCTAACACGGACGCACAGGCGATCAAAGTGTGATGCAACAGGACGAACTCGACAGCTGCGTGGACTCAGCAGTAGCGCGGGTCAGATCCCTGGCCGTGACGTGGGAGTCGATTCTCGCACGATCCGTCTGGTACCAGGCAGTGGGGTCTCTGGCAGATGCCATCTCATCCAAGATTATCGCCGACGTGATGGACACAAGCTCCATCGGCCAGGACGACGCGTACAGGATCGCGCAGCTCATCGCCGAGGTCACAGAGCTGGACGACCTCTTCCTTCCGTCGAGGACGGCGGCACCCGGCGCGTCGGGGTCCGGCAAGGACGAGATCCCGACAACGGCGCAGTACGCAGCCACGTGGCTCCGGCTCAAGTACCTGAGCGAGGTCCTCCAGTCCAACCTCAACGAGGTCAAGTACCTCTGGTGCGACAGCGAGCTCAGTCTATACTTCTCGCCAGACGAGGTAGTCGACCTTATCGAAGCTAGCTTCGACGCTAACTCACGGATGAGGGAGACTATCCGGGCTATTCGGGAGAACCCAAATCCCGTGCTCGCCTAGGGGACCGGACGGGCTTGCCGGAGGGCCCGGGCGGTCAAGCGCAAGTCCCGGCGAGTCTCAATGGTGTTGACATGGACGTTCACGGATTAGGTAGCCTGTGCAGTTTGCTTTATTGAGAAGGAAAAAAAAAGGGAAATTCGATTCGCATTGGAGACTGAAGCCAGTGTTTCTAGTGTGTTACTTCCATCTTCTCTGGCACATTAAAAATGCTTCCCTCCAATATCCAAACCTCAAAATACCTACATACAACCAACACCCCACCCATTTTTCCCGTCTCCTAGCCAAAACGGTCCCTTTTACAGTTCTCTAACAGCACACCTCTGGGCATTCTTAAAACGCATGCTCCCGTCTTCACATCCTTGCTCTCGTCTCGTTTCTTCCCCACACGCAACCCCCTCCTCTCCACATTCTCCAACGCGCGATACTAAACCCTGTCGACCTCGGCACCTTCACCCCCAAATCTCCACCTTTCCCCAATTGCTATAACTCGGAGAACATTTTTTTTTCTCTCGCTCTGAAAATTGTGAACCAACAGAGCATGATCCCAAGCCAATCTTAATGTCCTCATCAATGGAATTTGGCGCAAAGATTCAATACCCCGGGCATGTGACCACGGAAGCCATCCAGTCTACCCCAGATCGTTCTGGACCGGATGCGTATCTGTCAAACGTTGCCAAATAATTCCGCGATCACGATTCCAGCCTTGTTTTTCCAGAGGTTTCTCAGGGATCACGACCTAGAACGCTCTGCCCCCTTTCCTCAATGCAACGTAAAAAATGTCCGATAGGGAAAAAAAAAAGAACAAGAAGAAAAAAGAAGAACAAGAAAGCACTTGGTAGCAAACTTTATTCCCCGTCATCCATCACACACTCCCTGTTTTCTGCACCGAAAACGCCCCCTCCCCCAAGGGTCGAAGGAAACCTGCCTTGACTGACATACTACAACGCAGTTCTCCCCTCCGGAGCAGTTCTCCCCTTAGCTTCAAACTCTACCATTAGAATTTAACACGGCAACCTTGTTTGTTTTATTTTTCGTTTTTTTCCATCATAGTATTTTTGCGTTTCCTTCTTCATCCGGCTTGCTCACGAGAGGACCTTTTACCCCTTGCGACCACCACCATGAATAAACCAGAGGGCCAACTGAATGTTCCATGCATGTGCTTCCATTTCCATTCCGGTTTGCGCGATGATCTTCCTGCCTGTCAACATCCCTACCCTGGTCGTCATTTGCGGCCCCGCGTCCTTCACCTCTTTTCTTATTTCCATCCTTATCCTTTATTTCGTGAGACTTGGCCTTTCCTGGCATACCTCCTCGGTGGGTCATGTGGTACATCCTCCGAGACAGTTTGGAGGTATTTCGACGTCGCGATACTTGGGCGACTTTGAGGTGACATTCCTCCATGCATCCAGCACAACACACGCACACACGCAGAGGACTCCTCCGTATGAGCACCGGACCAGCTTCTCTCAGGGGCATTCCTTCCGCACTGGCTTTAGCCAATCCGTTGTCTTGTCGTCCAGTTCAGACGTACTGTGTTATTTTGGCCAATCACCGCAATCCCAACATCCCCGCATCTGGGCTCTTGTCTCGACTCCCCCGTCATATCTCCTCCGGAGCAGCTTCCGGATGACACGGGCAAAAACGCTGTTGAGGGGCAGTTCGGGTTGCTTTAGACACAATTGGCCAATTCCCTCCAGAACCGATTCGCTCTCTGCTTCTTTTTTCCTCTCTCTCTCTCTCTCTTTTTCTGAGCTGTTAATCTTACGTCTGCCGAGGATGCCGTGCCCCGAATCCCCCCCAGGGTCCCATGGAATTTCCCAATTTCCCCATAAGCGTAAGAAAAACAAAACGGGCCGAGAGAATCCATCCATTCGTCCCTCTCATTCTGTCTCTTTCTAACTAGCCACCCCCGGAGCATAAGGAACGCGCCTTGTAACTCATCAAACTGGAGAGGCTCGTCGAAAACATGAGACAGTCGTTGAATCGAAGCAAAACCCCCCCGGCACGGCACGGAGATTAGAGCAAAGTGACCCCATAGCAGCCAAAATATTATCTCGGGAAAAATACGAAAGGATTTCCACCGCATTCCACCAGAACTTCTCCATGGTACCACATCAAAAATGCCAGGAACAAACAAAGCTGACATCTTTGCTTGCTCGGAGCTCCTCGGCAGGGAGTTTCGGCACGGGCAAGTCCACACTGTGCCCCCCCCCCCTCCTCTCAACCAAACTCTCCCCTCCCTGGGCCGTCATTTCACTATTACACCACTCTCACAACACATCACACATATCACTTACACAAAACTATCTGATCTCGATCGATCTGCCTTGCCCCACCTTTAATCATCTCCGGCCTTGGTAGTCCTCGTCCTGCGAATTCGCAAACGGAACGCAAGTAGCCCCTTCTTCATCTCCGCCCTCCCCAAACGTAGGAACCAAAACAGAAGAGACAAGACAAGAAGACTTGGGCAAACTCAAGTTGAACCAACCGTCATTTCTCGTTCGCAACGTCAAGAAACATCACAAAACCTTGCGGACGGATTGCTCTCACATCTCGCACCACCGCACAACTGAAAACCTACGGACGGACAGTTGACACGTCGCAAAACGCTGATATCTGACCAGTCGTGCCAAACTTTCTTTTGTTTCCCTCCCCCCTTTCTGTCGGTTTTTTTAATTTTCCCAGAAACACACCGCCATCTTCCCTCGCAGCCCCTCTCTAAAAACACAATAAGAACCCACCCCACACAACCGCACACCCCCCACATCCGAACACCCAAATTCGACGCGTTTTCCCCCTCTTAATACTACTACTAATTATCGCTATATACGTTTATCCTACTATAATATAAAAAAAAATTCTTTTGAAAATCCCACGATATTTAGAATACCTACTTATACTGAGTTTTACCTTAAAAAAGCTAAAGAAGCTATATTAGATAGTATAGGCCTCCGCGCTATAAGTCGCACGTAGGGTATACTTATATTAACCCTCTATAATTATATCCTTAGCGTAATATTAAAGAGGGAGTTAAAGGAGGACTTTTAGAAGCTCTCTCTATATTAGGAGAAGTCTCTTATATTATAAGCTCTTATTTAGGGCGGGTTTAGCCTCGTACCTACTTATTATTAGCTTTGAAATCTCGCGACTTATATCTATTATATTAATAATAATACTTACTTGCTTAGTAAGAAGTAAATTAAGAGCTTCTTATATTAAAACCTAGCTATCTAGAGCTTAAAAGTAAGAGCTATTAACTCTAAGTAAGTAAAGGGTATAACTATTAATATACTAAAGGATTTCTTTAAGATTATAAATATCCCTAAGATAAAGAAGATCCCTTAGTCTCTATAATATAATATAGATAAGACTAGATTAACTAAGGGGAGTAATAGGAATTATTATATACTAGGGAACTCTAAGATTAAATCTATTATTATCTAGAACCCTATTAACTATTTATAAACTATAATACTTAAGTATATCTTAGTAGCTAGTTAAGTTATCCCCCCCCTTATAATCTTCACGGGGAGGATAGTTTAATAGTAATAGTTCCTAAAGGAGATAGAGGAGTTTATAATATAGAAGTTTATAGCTTTAATAAGTAGCTAGACCTCGAATATAACTAGTCTCGAGTAGCTATAGAAAATATTTATCCTAGTAATAGTAATAGAGGCGAAGAGACTCTAGTCTAAGTAGTTACTTATTATTTATAGCTATAGGAGTTATATATCTAATAACTTTATATAGGAATACTACTACTAGGGTATTTACTTTTATTATCTACTAGCTTACTCTAGCTATATTATATAACCTCTCGATATATTAATATTCTCTCCCCTTAAGATATCCTTCTTACGAGAGGTTATAGAATATAGTTTAGAGCTTAACTCTACCCTAATTAGGAAGTAGAACTTCCTCCGCTACTACTTTAATACTCGCTATAATATATTTATACCCTTAAATATTAAGTAAGGATAGTAGGTAGCAGGGTTATAACCTATTAATATAAGGAAGCTAATAATAAGCAAGTTCCTCCTCCATATAGCACCTATTAATATATAATAAGCGCTAAAATAGGAGCTAAAACTTCCTTAAATACTCTTAACCATTTTATTATTTATTATCTTAACTCCTTATAAATTAGTAGACCTTTATTAATATAAATAGATATAATAGCCGGGTTATAATAGGGAGGAGTAGGACTTAGTTTCTTACTAGCTCATATTTAATAAAGCAGGTAAGGTAATTAATAAAACTAATATAGAGATTACGATCTTATGTTATTAGATTTAGTTATAAGAGTATAGCTATAGGCCTAAACCAGGAAGGGCTAGAATGCTAAAACGTAGGTATGCGTAGTTATATTAAACTATTACTTAACCTTCTAAGTCTCTAGCTTATAGAGTTTTCTTAAGGGTATATATATTTACTACTAATTTGCTAACGTTTTACTAATAGCGTAGCTCTATACCCTATACCTATTATTATTCCTTATAATTACCCCCCCCCTCTAAAGCCTTAGTCCCTAAGGTATACTAGTAGGGTAATATAGCTCTATATTATTATAAATATTATTATGGGTTGAGAAGTCATCTCGTATAGTGGCTTTCGCAGCACCTTGCTAGAAGGTTTAGCGAGGGCGTTTCTAGGCCACGAGAGCCTTAGTAGCCCGTTCAGCTCTGATATAATTAGCCCTAGTATAGCGCGCATCCGACTTTATATAGTAATATTTAGAGGGTTTACTTATAAGTAGTAGGAATATATAGGGTTCCTATATTATTTTCCTTAACTAGTAGAGGGTATAGGTTAAAATACCTATATAATATTTCCTAAATTATACCTGCGAACTAGGTGAATTTGTTATAATCTTTTTGCGAAGGGGCTGCGGCGTAATTCCGAACTCAAACTTAATAAATATTATTACTAACTATAGGGTAGTATCTCTACGCCCTTATTATATTATTTACTCTCGCTCTCTACGCTAGATCTAGGTAGTTATAGCGAATAATATATTTTTGTTTTCTTAGCGCGTTATAGGTATTTTTAAATTTTAATTATTACTATTATTTTTTAATTAGTTACTAATAGTTATATAACTATTTAGTAGTATATAACTAGTAATTATTTAGCTTCATTACCTAGTAACTTAAAATATAAAAGGGCGTCTTCTTTTTAAGGTCTCTAACCTAGTTAGAATTTCTCCTTTTTATAATCTTTTTTAGTCTAGCTACCTCTTATATTTTAGCGCTTATTTTATAAGCCTTTATTATAATTATTAAGGTCTCTCCCTTTTCTTTTTTTTTCTCTTCTAATCTTACTTATATCCCTTTCTAGCCTCTTATTAATAGCTCTTTATAATATCTTATATTATATATATAGGTATAGTTCTCGCGAAATATATTTATAATCCTAAGATTCTTTCTAGTAATCTTACTAGTAATACTAATAGTAGCTATCCTTACCTTAGCTATTTTTATAAAATATATTAGGATATTATTTACTTTTACTATATATATATATATAGCAAATACGCGTAGAAGTATATTAGTTATAACTTTAATAAGAAGAAATACGCTATTATAAATCTCTACTAATTTACTAATAGGTTGCTATATATTAATATTTTATAGGTCCCTTAGGAGCTTTAGGGCGTAGCCTAGATAACTTAGAATATATTCTACTAGATCTAGATCTAGTAGTATAATAGCGTTCTAACCCCTCTTTATTATTATTATATTCTAGCTATGCTTAATAACTATTTAGTAGTATAAGTAGTATAGAAGTATATTACTAAGCTTATTTATAATTGTAAGAATACCGAAGGTATATCTTAAAAATTCTATAATAATCTTATAAGGTTTATATGAGCCTTAATAAATAACTATAGTATATATAGTTATATACCTATATAATATCTCTTTAATAATACTTTAATAACTATAAAATATAAATAATAACTATAAAAGTATTTCCTTTATGGAATAAATACTTTAAAAGTCTATATAAATTCTAATGATAGCAATAACCTTGTATATATATATATTTATAATCCTTAGCTTTATAGCTATAAATATACAGAAATTGCGCACAGACCACATAGTGATCCAAGCGCGATTTCTACTTAATAAGCTACTGCTTTATAGTTACGTTTCAGAATATCTTACCCCTCACTTCGTGAGGGTAGGATTTGTAACTTAGAAACAATATTTATAATAATATCATCAATACTATTAATTAATTCCAGGAAAAATACCTCCTTATGCTTAAATTTATTAGCTTTTATTACTATATTACTCAGCCTATTAATATCTATTATTCAGGCTGTTTTACCGCCCCTTTTGCTACTTATATACCTATTCTTATAAGTTATAAGCCTAGCTTAAACCTTTTTAATAACCTCGCGCCTATTTAACCTCCTTAAAACTATAATAAATACCTTAAACCTATACTCTACCTTAAAGTTACCTATTTAGGGTATTCTTTTAATAGATATAGCCTTTATACTCCCTATATAGAGTTAGAAATACTAGTAGGACTAGTTTACTAGCTTTAAGATCGATACCTTCTATATAAAGCTATTTAGAACCCCGAAATACTTAATTATACTACTATTAATACCTCTATTACTATAAAATGAGACGATATATTAGCTAAGCTATTTAACCTTGCTTTAGCTAATTACCTATACGATTTATCCCTAAGCCTTTAAAGCTCTTAGTTTACCTATATCTATACTACTTCACGATCGAGGCCTAATATAGGCTATATACTATTAGTCATCCTAACTATTAAAGGGTCTACTACTACTTAATATTTACTTTAAGACCCTAAAAGAGGAATAAAAGAGGAGGAATAATAACGAGTTAAACCTATAACCTCTAGGTTTTAACTATATATATATATATATAATAATAACAAAGCTATAGTTAATACTACTAAGCTATATAACTATCTTATCTTACTATTGTGATCTCTATACTATATTAGAGCTTATATATTACTCCTAAAGTGGCCTCTAGCCACTACATAGTGATTTTACCTACTTAAGTGCAACAGACCTTCTAACTCCGCGCCTCCTAATAATATATAGCCTTTAGTCACGTAATTATAACTCTCCTAACTATAGCCACACTTATACGTGCCTATAGCCTCACGATCTTTAACTTTATATTAATAATAAAGTGGTTTTTAATTATTTAAACTATAAAACTATTGACTTTTCCTCTCGCGTACTACCCGCGCTGCTAATACCGCCTCTATTACCGCTTCGTCCGCTAGTCCTCTTATTCAATCGGGTTAGCTAACGCCTTCGTAGCTATGCTATTATTAGCAACGCTCTCTCTATTTAGCATAAGCTATACTTACTAACCCCTAATAGGCCTAGGCCGCCTAGGCTACCTCTGCCTTAGTAATATAGAGGACCTGCTCGAAGAAGGGCTACTCTATAGCGTATATAATAACCTGCTAAACTTCTGCTACTAAGTTTACTTACTTAGCTCTAATACTATTACGCCTTATAGAGTCCCCTATAGGGGTATTAAAATAAGCCCTCTTAAGGGTTATACTAATAATATACTCTCTATATATAGCAGAGTAGTTAATAAAAGAGCAGGTTTTATTAATTATATTAAGGCTAAACTCTCTAGTAATCCCCTCTATATTATTTATATTAAAAGGTATACCTCGCTTAGGCTTAGTGTATTTATATATAGGGTTTAGTACTAATATAATTAAGGATTTATTATAAGTTAGATAAGAATAAGGATAAGGGAGAGGTATAAGGCCCTGCTCGTAGTAGCAGAGCTTCTTATACTTCTAGCTATAAGAACCTCTTAGGAAAGACCTCTCTAGTTAAGGAGTTACCTCTTATATAGTAGCGTTTACCTTTAGTACCTTGCTAGAAGGTCGACCTTTTAGGTTAAGGAGTTATCTTATATAGTAGCTTTTCTAGGCTATAAGAGCCTTAGTAGCCCGTTCGGCTCTAATATAATTAGCCCTAGTATAGCGCGTATCCGACTTTATAT
>JAVHLU010000045.1:0-121570 GCA_036785755.1 Colletotrichum ledebouriae
TATCATTATTATTATTATTATTATTATTAAAAGTATAATTTTAAATAAAGGTTAATACTAAGTTATAAAAGTACCCTTAAATAAGTTTAAATATACTCTTAAATAGATTATATTATATATAGTTATGATAATAATTAAATAATATTATATATTAATATTTAAAATATTTTTAAAAAATACTAGTAACTAATTAGTTAACTAGTTAGTTAACTAGACTAAACTAGGCTAGTTTTAGTCTATAGCCTAACTAAACTACGCTAGTTTTAGTTAAGGCTAGACTAAACTAGCCTAGCTTTAGTTAGCTACCTAACTAGACTAGACTAGACTAATTCCCAACCCTGCCCCTGCCAGCCGATAAGATAATGGTCCGGTCATGGGAGCGCGACCAGAGAAAGCCGTCGCATTGCCTCTTTTCACCAATACGTTGCAGCCATTCCCAGTCCAACCCTCGGCAAAACAAACCTGCCTGCAAACCGAGCATCATGGGTAACGATGGAGGATCCATCCCAAAGCGCCGCGAACTCGTCAAGGAGGCCGCTCGCGCCCTCACCGTGAGCGAATTGAAAGCCAACGCCCTCGAGTCTCTCGGCCACGCCTGGACACACGATGCTATCACAAACGAGGCTCTCGACGACAACGTCGTCTCAGACTGGCGCGGCCGCCTGTACAACTACGAAACCATTCTTAAGGGTCTCATGCCCTCGGACCATACAACACCGCCCAATTCCGATTCGAAAGAAGTCACATTCGCCTCTACAGGCATCAAGTCATTACGCGACATCGTCAAGCTCAAATTCCACTCCCCGCCAGGAGTGAAGAAGGCTGCATGGGTATGTCCCATATCTCTCAAGGAGCTGGGTCCATCAGTCAAGGCAGTTTATATCGTACCGTGCGGCCACGTCTTCGCTGAAGTGGCCATCAAGGAGATTCAGGAGCAGGAGTCAACATGTCCCGAGTGCAGCGAGCCATTCAAGAGCCGGGATGTGGTGCCAATACTGCCGACGGATGAGGCCGAAGTGAAGGAGATAACGGAGAGGATGGAAGATCTCATAGCTTCTGGCTTGACGCACAGCTTGAAGAAGGAGAAGAAGGCCAAGGGCAAGAACAAGCGCAAGGCGGATGACGACGCCAAGGAGGACAGCGATAGAGAACGGGAGAAAAGAAGGGCGACAGAAGACAACGCAAAGGAGAAGTTGAAGGAAAATAGGACGAGTAACATCAATAACCCGATGGCAGCATCATTAACAGCAAAAGTCTTAGCAGAGCAAGCAGAACTGAGCAAACGGAGGAAGGGGCAGGTGGGTTGAATGCGCCTGCCACAACCCAGGGTCCAATATTTAGGATTGGAGATTTGGGTGTACCTGTCAGGCTGTCCACAGGGGTGTTTGAGCACTAATGGAGATGCCTACTAGCAAAGCTGAGTTAGGTCAGCTGGCGCAATGGGAAAGTAAGTCGCTGCGCTGGAAGAGCCCCTCAGTTTAGGAATTAGTGGGGCTACAGTGTATACAGTGCAGAGACTCTCCCAAATCACAGCTTCAGGTCAGAACTTACTGTGTGTATGATATTATAAAACAGTGTACAAAGCACCTACCGCCTCCAGCTGGGGTTGCTCCCACGAGTGACCCTCCATGCCAGTGTTGCACTTTCAGTCACTGCAGATTAGCCTTGCTCCGGCTCTGGTTCAAGACCTTGACTTCACTTCTTTCAGCCTCGTCTGCAGTCCGTCTTTCCTTCCCACCTCCTTTCTGTGGCGTGCAGCTCAGTCACACCTTGCATTGCTAAATCACAGCACTCAGGCAGTGAATATCTGCCGCTGTGCTAGCTGCCTCTACATCTCCCGTGTTCAAGACCGCGTCACCTCCTCCCACCGTCACCACCCGACTGCTCACTTACGATACCCTCCCCAAAGAACCTCGATTGATCTTCCCTATCGCCAGTCGATGTTTCTCCCATTCTGATCCTCGAACGCTCGGGTGCGCCAGCCAGTGAGCCATGGCGACCCAACAGCAGATCGCTCTCGAGCGACTCGACAACATTGTCAGGGACCTCAGATCACGGTTTGTCCCCTCCTGCCTCTGTTGCCCATGTCTACCTTCGGCTGAGGCGGCTTCTTTTGATTCTTCCAGTCACTGATCCCTCCCAGGACTTCTGACGATGTTCGAAAGCGAGCGGCTCTCCAGCTTAGAGATCTGGTGCTGCTCTGCCACAGAGGTAAGCCAACTTTCTCCTCAACACCATTCCTACTCCCCACCCATTGCGCGACAGGATGGCTGACCTTCCGCCTTCTCTAGATCTCCCCCTCGACCAGTTCAACACGATCTACGGTCAAGTCAACAATAAAATCACGCAACTAATATCCCACGGCAATGACTCTTCCGAGCGCTTGGGCGGTGTCTACGCCCTCGACGCCCTCGTCGACGTCGAAGTCTCCGAACAGTCAACCAAGATGTTTGCTCGCTTCAACCAGAATCTCAAAACCATTCTGCGCGGCAAGGACATCAACCCAATGCAGGCCGCTGCCATCGCCCTGGGAAAGATGTGTCGACCGGGCGGTTCTATGATAAGCGAGCTGGTCGAATCCGAAACCCAAATGGCCCTCGAGTGGCTGCAGAGCGAGCGAGTCGAGGAGCGTCGATACAGCGCAGCGCTTGTCTTGCGCGAGCTGGCAAGGCAGGCGCCCACTTTGATGTACAACTACGTCGGCCTGGTGCTGGACCTCATCTGGAACAGCTTGAGAGACAACCGCCACCTCATCCGCGCCACATCCGCAGAGACCGTCGCCGCCTGTTTCCGAATCATTCGCGAACGAGACCAGGAGCTGAAACAGACATGGATGGAGAAAGCCTACGCCGAACTCATGCGTGGACTACAGCATGGTTCCGTCGAGTACATCCACGCCTCGCTGCTCATGCTCAAAGAGCTCCTTGAACAGGGCGGCATGTTCATGCAGGACCACTACCCCGAAGCCTGCGAAATCGTCCTCCGCTACAAGGACCACCGCGATGTTACCATCCGCAAGACCGTCGTGCTCCTCATCCCCGATCTTGCAAGCTACTCTCCCGCTGAGTTCGATCGCAGCTACCTCCACAAGTTCATGGTCTACCTCTCCGGAATGCTGAAGAAGGACAAGGAGAGGAATGACGCTTTCCTGGCTATCGGTAACATCGCAAATTCAGTGAAGAGCGCCATCGCCCCGTACCTTGATGGAGTCATGACACATGTCAGAGAAGGCCTCAGCCTGGCCGCGCGCAAACGGGGCTCTGTCGATGCAGTGTTCGAGTGCATAAGTCGCCTCGCCGTTGCTGTCGGCCAGACGCTTAGCAAATATATGGAAGCGCTGCTCGACCCCATCTTCGAATGCGACCTCACGCCGAAGCTGACCCAAGCCCTCGTCGATATGGCCTTCTACATCCCACCCGCCAAAGACACCATCCAGAACCGACTACTTGATATGCTCAGCATGGTCCTCTGTGGTGAGCCCTTCAAGCCGCTGGGAGCCCCTCACCCCAATACCCTTACATCTGTGCCCGCCGTCCCCAAGGATTCAAAGGACCCTCTGGCGTACGAGCACCGCAAAGCTGAGGTCAAGCTTGCTCTCAATACCCTTGGCAGTTTTGACTTCACAGGTCATGTTCTCAACGAATTCGTTCGAGATGTCGCTGTCAAGTACGTGGAGGATGAGGACCCTGAGACAAGAGAAGCCGCAGCTCTCACCTGCTGCCAGCTCTATGTGCGCGACCCAATTGTCAACCAGACTAGCTATCACGCACTTCAGGTTGTCGGCGATGTCATTGAGCGACTGCTCACCGTGGGCGTATCGGATCCTGAGCCGAATATTAGACGGACTGTCCTAGCCGCCCTCGATGAGCGCTTCGATAGGCATTTGGCCAAAGCAGAAAATATACGCACCCTCTTCTTCGCGCTCAACGACGAGGTCTTTGCCATCCGAGAGGTTGCGATTTCTATCATCGGTCGCCTTGCTAGATACAACCCGGCCTACGTCATCCCGTCTCTCCGCAAGACCCTCATCCAGCTTCTGACCGAACTCGAATTTTCCGACGTTGCGAGGAACAAGGAGGAGAGCGCCAAGCTCCTCAGCCTGCTCGTGCAGAACGCGCAGGGCCTTGTCAAGCCTTATGTTGACCCGATGATGTCTGTGCTCTTGCCGAAAGCGAATGATTCAAGCGCTTCAGTGGCAGCGACAATCTTAAGAGCCATCGGTGAGCTCGCTACGGTCGGCGGTGAAGAAGTGCTGCCTTACAAAGATCGCCTGATGCCTCTCATTATTGAAGCCCTGCAAGACCAAAGCTCTAACAACAAGAGAGAGGCCGCACTTCACGCGCTTGGCCAACTCGCGAGTAACTCGGGATACGTCATCGAGCCGTATCTGGAGTATCCCCAATTGCTGGAGCTGCTCCAGAGCATTATCCGCACGGAAGGCCAGCGAGGCCCCTTGCGACAGGAGACTATCAAGCTGATGGGTATCCTGGGTGCCCTGGACCCCTACAAGTACCAACAGGTTGAGCAGCGTCGACCGGATGCGCAGCGACGCGTCGAGACCACCCAGATGACGGATATCTCTCTGATGATGACAGGTCTCACGCCATCTAGCAAAGAATACTTCCCGACAGTCGTTATCAATGCTCTTCTGCAGATTCTCAAAGACAACTCCCTGTCCAGTCACCACGCATCTGTCATCGAAGCGATTATGAACATCTTTCGTACTCTCGGCTTGGAGTGTGTCTCGTTCCTCGACCGAATCATTCCAGCTTTCCTCGGTGTTATCCGTGCCGCAGACAAGACACGTCTCGATTCCTACTTCAGTCAGCTTGCCACTCTTGTGTCGATTGTGCGGCAGCACATCCGCAACTTTCTTCCTGAGATTGTTGAGATCTGTCAGGAATTCTGGCACACGACCGGCACCCTCCAATCGACCATCATGAGCCTCGTCGAGGCTATCTCTCGGTCACTTGAGGGAGAGTTCAAAATCTACCTCGCTGGACTGCTACCCCTTATGCTGGGCGTGCTTGAAAAAGATTCGACGACGCGACGTTTGCCCTCCGAAAAGGTTCTTCATGCCTTTCTGGTCTTCGGCTCCAGCGCTGAAGAGTACATGCACTTAATCATTCCCGTTATTGTCAGGACGTTTGAGAAGCAGGGCCAGCCGCCGCCTTTGAGAAAGCAAGCGATCGAGACGATTGGCAAGATTACGTATCAGGTGAATCTGAACGACTATGCTGCGAAGATCATCCACCCGCTCACCCGTATCTTGGGCAGTGGCGACGTCACTCTCCGAGTTGCTGCGCTTGACACCCTATGTTGCCTGATTCAGCAGCTTGGTAAGGACTACTTGCATTTCATGGGCACCGTCAACAAGGTCCTTGCGCAACACCAGATCCAGCACCAGAACTATGACCTGCTGGTGACCAAGCTTCAAAAAGGCGAGGTGCTTCCTCAAGACCTTGGCGCAGGCGATCGTTTCATTGACCGAATGGATGATCAGGCAGCTTTCGCCGATCTGGGCGCGAAGAAGCTCGAGATGAATGCAATCCATCTCAAGCAAGCATGGGATACAAAGGGCAAGTCCACCAAGGAGGATTGGCAGGAGTGGCTCCGCAGGTTCTCTACAACTCTGCTCACGGAGTCGCCCAACCATGCCCTTCGAGCATGCGCCGCTCTTGCCAGCTCATACCTTCCCCTGGCGCGTGAGCTGTTCAACTCCGCCTTCGTCTCATGCTGGAGTGAGCTCTACGAACAGTTTCAGGACGAGCTGATCCAAAACATCGAAAGCGCGATCAAGTCAGAGAACGTGCCTCCCGACTTGCTCGGCCTGCTGCTCAACCTCGCCGAGTTTATGGAACACGACGATAAGGCCTTGCCCATCGATATCAGGGTACTTGGCAGGGAGGCTGCTCGTTGCCATGCGTATGCAAAGGCCCTCCACTACAAGGAGCTGGAGTTCCTGCAGGACCAGAGCAGCGGTGCGGTTGAAGCTCTTATTGTGATCAACAACCAACTCCAGCAGTCTGATGCAGCCATTGGTATTCTCCGCAAAGCGCAGCTTTACAAGGAGGGAATCCAACTTAGAGAGACTTGGTTCGAGAAGCTGGAGAGATGGGAAGAGGCGCTCGCCTTTTACACAAAGAGAGAGATGGAAGTGCCTGAAGACAAGCCTGTGCCCGTTGATATTATCATGGGCAAGATGCGTTGCTTGCACGCTCTGGGCGAGTGGGAGGCTCTGGCAGGTCTGGCCAGCAATACATGGTCCAACTCCTCTCCGGATGTCCAGCGGCTCATCGCTCCTCTAGCCACCGCTGCCGCTTGGGGTCTGGGCAAGTGGGACTCAATGGACAGCTACTTACAGTCCATGAAACGCTACTCGACAGACAGGTCCTTCTTCGGAGCCATCCTCGCCCTGCACCGCAACCAATTTAGGGAAGCTTTGAATTGCGTGCAACAGGCTCGGGAAGGCCTAGACACCGAGTTGAGCGCACTGGTGAGCGAGTCGTACAACCGAGCGTACCAGGTCGTCGTCAGAGTTCAGATGCTGGCCGAGCTCGAAGAGCTCATCGTGTACAAGCAGACCGACGAGAAGAAAAGAGCCACGATGCGCCGCACCTGGGAGACAAGACTCAAAGGATGCCAGCGTAACGTCGAGGTTTGGCAAAGGATGCTTAGGCTGCGTGCTCTGGTCATCACCCCGGCGGAGAATATGCACATGTGGATCAAGTTCGCCAATCTTTGCCGCAAGTCGGGCCGCATGGGGCTTGCCGAGAAGTCCTTGAAGCAACTCATAGGTGTTGAAGCCCCATTAGAGACGTTGATTCCTTACTGGACCGAACGACCCCAGCAACCAAACGTCGGACTGCCCAGGAACATACCTTCGCAGATCATCTACGCCATGCTCAAGTACGAGTGGGAGGTCGGCCAACAACCCGCTTTCCGCACTTCAGGAATTTCGGAGACAACGTTGTTCTGCTTACGCAAGTTCACAAACGATTCGGCCCATCGTTACGAGGCGACCAAGGCCCACCTCACAGCTCAGGCTCCTAACGGCATCGACTTGACGAGCGACTACGGCTTCCCGCACCAGATTGACCCCAGTCTCATGAGCCCGCAGACGCAAAAGGCACTGTACGACCAGACGGTTCTTTTGGCTAAGTGTTACCTCCGCCAAGGCGAGTGGCATATTGCCTTGAACAAGGAAAACTGGCAGTACGAACACGTTCAGGACATTCTCACGTCGTACTCGCAGGCTACCAAGTACAACCCGCGGTGGTACAAGGCATGGCACGCCTGGGCTTTGGCCAACTTTGAGATCGTTCAGGCTTTGTCTACCAGAGGCGAGAGGACCGATCACATGGTCATCGAGCACGTTGTCCCGGCTGTTCGCGGCTTTTTCAAGTCAATCGCGCTATCGGCCGGAAGCTCACTTCAAGACACCCTTCGCCTCTTGACGCTTTGGTTTACCCATGGCGCCAGTGCCGACGTTAACGCCGCCGTCACCGAGGGCTTCACCAACGTCAGCGTCGACACCTGGCTCGAGGTCATCCCGCAGCTCATTGCCCGCATCAACCAACCAACGCGCCGTGTGCAACAATCGATTCATAGCCTCTTGGCGGATGTTGGTAGAGCCCATCCGCAGGCTCTTGTTTACCCATTGACTGTCGCCATGAAGTCTTCCCAAAACACCCGCAGGTCGAGATCGGCTGCTCAGATTATGGATAGTATGCGTCAACACAGCGCCAATCTCGTCTCTCAAGCCGACATTGTCAGCCACGAACTTATCAGGGTCGCGGTTCTTTGGCACGAGCAATGGCACGAGGGACTCGAGGAAGCATCACGACTTTACTTTGGCGACCACAACATCGAGGGCATGTTCGCCACCCTTGAACCTCTCCACGACCAGCTTGAGAGGGGTCCCGAGACATTGCGCGAAATTTCTTTCACCCAAGCCTTCGGTAGGGACCTTACGGAGGCCCGCGAGTGGTGCAGGCAATACGAAGCCAGTCGAGACGTCAACGACCTTAACCAAGCCTGGGATCTGTATTACCAAGTCTTCCGGCGCATTTCGCGACAGCTACCCCAGCTTACTACGCTCGAGTTGCCTTACTGTTCGCCGAAGTTGCTCGCCGCCAAGGATCTTGACCTCGCTGTTCCCGGAACCTACCGCAGTGGCCAGCCCATCGTCCGCATCATGGAGTTTGAAGGTACTTTCACGGTTATTAACAGTAAGCAGCGGCCCCGAAAACTCAACATCAGCGGCAGCGATGGCGTGTCCTACGCGTTCTTGCTCAAGGGCCACGAGGATATTCGCCAAGACGAACGAGTTATGCAGTTGTTCGGTCTGTGCAACACCTTGTTGGCCAATGACTCGGAGTGCTACAAGCGTCATCTCAACATCCAACGCTACCCGGCTATCCCGTTGTCGCAGAACTCGGGTCTTCTGGGATGGGTACCCAACAGTGACACGCTCCACGTGCTAATTAGGGAATACCGTGAGAGCAGAAAGATCCTCCTTAATATCGAGCATCGCATCATGCTGCAGATGGCCCCTGACTACGACAACCTCACCCTCATGCAGAAGGTTGAGGTCTTCGGCTACGCACTGGACAACACCACTGGCCAAGATTTGTATCGCGTTCTTTGGCTCAAGAGCAAGAGTTCAGAAGCCTGGCTAGACCGTCGCACTAACTACACACGCTCCCTCGGTGTCATGTCGATGGTCGGATATATTCTTGGGCTTGGCGATCGTCATCCGTCCAATTTGATGCTCGACCGGGTGACTGGCAAGATCATTCACATCGACTTCGGCGACTGCTTCGAAGTGGCTATGAAGCGTGAGAAGTATCCCGAGCGGGTGCCTTTCCGACTGACCCGCATGCTCACTTACGCTATGGAAGTGAGCAACATCGAGGGAAGCTTCCGCATCACTTGCGAGCATGTCATGAGAGTGTTGCGTGACAACAAGGACAGCGTCATGGCTGTTTTGGAAGCGGTATGCATTGCGAATGTTGTTCAGAAGTGCTTCGCTAATGAATTTCACAGTTTATCCACGATCCTCTCCTGACTTGGCGCCTTACGAATGCTGCTAGCCCGGCTGGACCTAACTTCCGATCCGAGCGCGAACAGTCCCTCGCCGGTCCCCAAGGCGCTCGCGCCCGTCGACCGTCCGTTCTTGACGCAGACGTCGCGCCATCAGAACTTCTCGGGGCCGAACCTGGCATGCCTGGGGGACCAGTCGCTCGCTCCCGCTCTAGAACGAATTCGTCAATGGCTCATGAAGGCAGTGTCGTGAACGGTAACAACGGCCAAGACCCCGCCGACATTCAGAACGCCAGGGCTGTCGAGGTGTTGGATCGTGTTTCGCAGAAATTGACGGGCAAGGACTTCAAGCCAAATGAGGAACTTGATGTCATTAACCAAGTCAACAAGCTCATCACAGAGGCGACGAAGCTGGAAAACTTGTGTCAGCACTACATAGGATGGTGCAGTTTCTGGTAAACCAGTGACGAGGGTGGCAAGTCTACCCTGTGATTACCAGGCGTCTCGAAGTTTCTGAGCAGATCACGCTGGAGTTGGCGGCATCTTCTGTTCCATGTTTAACTACTTTATCCAGCATGTGCTGGGCTTTTTCTTTGCTTTTATCAAATGTATACCAGATCAGGGTTGGGAAGGCAAGTGGTTCTCAGTGGTTTTCATTTGGTTTTGGGTCGTACGCGACCTCTCCTGTTTGCTCCAGGCATGGCGAGGCGTCATGGTAGACAGAAAATCGAGACGCTTATTTCATCCATGATGCTTCCAAAGGTGACGCGCGATCGCGGCTCTTTGGCCGCTTCGTTGCTGACCTTCACTTTCGAATTTGTCAAATCCCCATCGCATTTGGTGTCTATCGAGATATAGCTTAAAACGAACAACAGCAGACTCCACCGCAAGATGTCGTTCCCGTAATTCCTATGCCTCCCGGAGGCGTGGTTTATCTATCGGCGTGAAGGCTCACTCCTCAGGACACAGTGCTGACACAATACGGATGAGTATCAACTATGTTCGCCCTCCACATCTGAACGTGGCACATCGACTTGTCGGCCTCAGCGTCTCGTTTAAACGATTCTTTCTGGAGAGGATAAATTTCCTTGGACATTCGCGGGCCCTCATCATCAATCCCGGTATAGCCTTTTGGACATATAACCTCAACGACACATGAAGTCGACCCAACAATACGGCATAGCAGGTCCGCCTCAAAAGTGTCCACGACCATTGAGCCCATGGTAAACTGAGAAGAGAGGATTTGATAGCAGCCGGATGACTCCGAGGGATGGTATCTCGCTGACTTTCGAGACGAAACGGACCAAGCTATCCTTCCCATAGCCAGGCAAGTTCTCCGTCACTGGCGCCAGAGTAATCTGTTCCAGGGACGCAGCCGATTTAAAAAGCAGCTGGGCCAACTTGGGGTCCGGGCCGAGAGCTCCCCTAATCTCACGACGAGGCCCCTCATATGCGGTATCGCCTGGCACCATCTGTGCGGAAGGCTTTGCTATCTTCCGTCGGAAACCTGAGCGTGAAAGGCTGGTTTTTCTGTCGCAGAGTTTGTTTGTCCCAATATGGAGAGTGAGACTCAAGGCAGAAGCTGTTGCGGCGATAGACAAGGTCGAGAACCTCGGCTCTAATCTTATTCGTAAGCCGCTGCTCCTAGTTCTAGTCGGAACCCACTTGGTACCATATCGGTGGACTCAGAGAACAAGTATGTACCGAATCTCGGTGGGAAAGCCGCAAGAAGGCGGGTCTTTCTTTGTGGGCCGGTAGATACTGGAGTTGCGGCTCGGTCCAGGGACTTTTTGGTTGCCCGCGGACCTGTTGATTTTGTTTGTTGCTTGACGTCGTCATTGCGTCTTGTGTTTTCGATTCAAGGTCGTGCGCCTATCAGGATATTCAAGATCAGGAGGAAGCAAGGTTTTGCCGCTATTCTGTACAATAGGCTTCTCAAATGGATGAACAGCGAGTCATCTCCGTAAGGTTCTTCTGCTCCGGGAGAACATATGATGCGATGCTTCCTGTGCTTTTGCCATCTAGATCATGATTCATCGATTACACTCCTTCGAAGATCCGCGAGGGCCGAATGTCCGGAGTAATTACCGTGCCAATCATTGTTTCTTTTAACTCAAAAGGCATAATAAATAGACCCCGATTTATCCTCTTCACTAACATTTCTTGCCCAACTGCCAACCTTACAACCCCCGCAGAATCTCAACCAAAACCGACATGGAGATGACAAATTACTCTGGTAAGATTGCTGGAGAGTCCACTGGGGAATCTCCACGCAGCGAGATACAGAAAAATGTTCAACAAACTCCTTTTACTTCCTCGGGAGCAACGCGACCAAATCTACGAGCTCACCGACACATTTCCTTCTGGACAAAGGCCTAGCTTGCAAGCCAGATGGAGAGAGACAAATTGGATTGCGCCACTCTTCGGAACATGTGTAGAGTTCATAGACGAGGCGCTTGATTTTCTTCTGCGCCGCAACTCCGTTTTGCCCAGCTTCGTCTGGGTCCCAGAGCAGGGTCTCTTTTTCGCGCGGAGGATATGCACCTTGTATGCCGAGTCGACCTTGGGGGATTTGAATGTCCTCCTCTCGCAGAACATGCCCCATGCGCGAAGCTGGATGTTGTACATCAACAATTCCTCGCACGGGACGTGTACACCCTCATTTGGCTTCAAGAGGCTACTCCTCCGCAGTCGCACCGAGAAAATTACAATCTCGTTGGAGCGTGGTATCTGCAGGGATGAAGAGCAAACTCGAGAGTGACTGCGGCGCCTATGTTCCGGGGTCGAAGAGCTGCGGACTATGCGGTTCATTCGGCTGAAACCTTACTGCTACGGCAGCTCGCCCAAAGACCGAGTGGCCAAAACCTGCATGAAACCGTTGGCGAAAACGATTGCTGGGGCCACGTCTGCTCGTGTCGAGGTGTTGTGCGATGAAGGTCGCCACTTTTATCCTGTCAGCCTTGTCGAGCCGCGCGAGGATCTACCAGAATCATCCGAGTGCTACCCGTTGCCCCCAACGCCCCAGGTCTGCTTCGAAGTACATTTTCTGGGATGGCCTTGGGGTTTTCTACCTCGGTTGCCGTACCATGTCACATATGCCATTGAGGGTACAATTGTTGGGCAGCAGTTCCTGAGCTAGTTGTCAACTGTTACGGAGAAGGCGTCTCTCATGGTGAACTTGGTGGTCTCCTCATAAGAATTTTATCGTGATGCCTTCAGCATCGCCTGTTCCTAGCGCAGCATATAACTAATATTAGCTCTAGAGCAACCCTTTTCTGGGGGTCGTTCCTCTAACCATAGTTATAAGTAACTACGTTATAGCTACTCTTATTATAATAGAATAAGCTCTTTAGTAACTATAAATATAGCTTTATAAGATATTTCTTAATAGTTATAAGCCTAGTTCTAACTAGACCCCTAATTACTATTTTAAAATAAGCCTTTACTACTAAAAGTACTTATTAAAACTTCCTCTCTCTTATTCCTTTTTTCCTCCTTATTATATACTATCCTCTATTATTATAAACCCTCTATTTCTAAATAACTTTAACTATAATATCTTTTATTATTACTACTATAATATTATACTATCTAACTATATATAAGGACTTTGCTACTTAGTATATTATAATCTAAGCTAAAGCTTAAGCTACTAGAGTTTAGAAGTATATTAATGTCGTGATGCGTATATAAGCTGCAATTGCACTATCGCAATTATAGTTCCATATTTATAGCTTATCCTATTCGCTATAGTTATAAGCCTAGCTCTATACTACCCTGACTATATATTAGAATAATTTAAGTACGTCTTTTAGGCTTATATAATCCCTACCCTAGTGGTTCGAGGTTTAAGTCCCCTACCTTAGCGTTATAGGTTCGAATCCTAGCGGCTTAACTACCTAGACTTTAGCGAGATATACCTAATTAGAAGGTTATAAGTATTATAGTTCTGCGCTTATTATTAGGGCGAAACTGAGGGGGTATGTCGTGATGCGTATATAAGCTATAATTGCACTATCGCAGTTGTGGTTCCACTTTTGCGGCTTATCCTATTCGCTACAATTAACTTAGATAACCCTAAAAGATCTTTATACCTAGGTAAGACTTTATTAGAAACCCTAACTCTTAATATATATATTACTAAGTAAAACTAGGATATTAATACCTAATACTTATAGGAGAAGAGCGCTTATAATTAATATATCGCTCTATTTAACTAAGAGGCTTTAAGAGAGGCTATTACTAATACTACTTCTAAGACTACTTCTAAGTTTACTACTAGGATATAAGTAATAAATAGATTATAACCCCTTTAGCCCCTAACTACCCTAGTTATAATTAATAAGAATACTATAGGTATATAGGAATAGTACCTAGAGTATTTCTATTTACTTATTATATAAGAGTCTAATTAAACCTATAAGGATTATAAGTTTAAATAGATTAATTATCTAATTATAGAGATTATTACTTATAATATTATTATACCTATATATATAGAACTTCTTACTAAAGGGGATATAACCCTTTATAGCCTTATTATTAATCTTAAACGTTATTACGCTCTAAGTAAGGCTAGTATTTTTATTATTATTTAAGAGGAGTATATCTAAGTCCTAGAGAAAGTCAATAGGAGTATTAATCCTCATACCTAGATTAAGGACTTTAGGGGCGTTTATTTCTAGGCTACTTAACTTAGGCTTCCTAAGGTAAGTAATACCCTTACTTTAAAAACCTTTCTTTAAGTAATAAGTTATTATTTTATACTTACTTAAGCTAATATAGAGATTATGAATATCCTTAAAAAGGAGTAAGTACGGATACGAGTATCTAATATAAGCTAATATATTAATATATTTAAGGACTTCTTATATAAGGATATACTCTACTTAAGATTATAAGGATAAAGCGCTAGGGTTTTTATAACGCTAGCTAGCTATATAAATAAGGCTAACTTATTAAGCGTTCCTATAACTAGTAACTTATCTAGTAGTAAATAGTGCTTATATAGGTTAAGCTATTAATAGCTAAGTATTAATTATAACTACTTAGAAGCCGCTTTAACTAGATATTACTAGAAGGGCCCCTATATATTAATAATAAATATATAAGTAGCTTAGATCTATAACTAGTTAAATAGTAACTTACGCTTTACTAATCTTTATATTAAACTTACTTATAAGGGCTAGCTATATACTATACCTTATAAGAGTAAGAACTATTAAAGGGTAATAAGAGTTTATCTAAGAAATCTAATATAGCCCCGAGCTACCCTATTAATATAGTAATAGTTGCTTTTTATATAGCCCTCTTAAATAAGGTTAGGGATAATATAGTTAACTTAGATAAAGAGCACCTAAGTATCTTTATAACCCCCTCCTTAGGACCTTATATATTATATAAGTCTATAGTCTTAGATAACTATAGAGGGATATATCTTATAAAAAATAAGTCCCTATTTATTCCCTCTTTAATTAGGTATTATAATAGAGAATAGTTTAATTATAAAATAGCTTTATACCTAATTATTATAAAAGGTATATAAATTATTAAGAACGCTTTTAATAGCTTAAAAGGTATAAATATAAAAAACCTTATACTTTATAATATAAGATATATAAAGAACTTCTATATTAATATTATCTCTAAAGTATTACTTTAGAAGATAGGTATCTAATATTTAGGATATAACTATATACTTCGCTTTAAAACCTATAAGAATAGCGTTCTAGTTAAGAAACTTATTAGGAAGGCGAACCTCGCCTTCCTTAAATATAAGCCTTATTCCTTATACTCTATTCCTAAATAGATCCCCTAAGGTATTAATACTATTATTAATAATATAAACTACATACCTATAATATATAAGTATACCTCTTTTATACTACTACTAGACTAGAGCGATAATATAATACTATAGTACTTCTAAAGTAGCTACCTTAGCCCTAAGGCTCTTAAGTAGCTAGTATATACTACTTAGGGGGTAAGAATTAAGGGCCTAATACGCTTATAGTACTAATACTATATAGTTATATATACTAAATAGGTAATTTCAAGACGAACGTTAGAAGATAAGGTAATACGCCCCTACTATAGGATCGCATAGGATCTATTTAACTACCCTAAAGGTTTTAACTAGAACTAGTAGCTCCTTATTATTAAGGATAAATATACTAGTTAGCTCTTCGTATTTCTATATATTAATAAGACTTATAGTAGCGTTATACTTACTTTATATACTTTTAAGTAATAAGTATCTTAATAAAAGGGACTTTCTATTTATAAGATTAGATAAGATATCGAGAGGTTAGTAATTTTACTTATAAGCTATATAGGATATAAGGATTAGACTTATATAAAAGGAATAGAGGTTAAAACAACCCCTCTATATATAAAGGAACTAAATAGCAGAGGGGAACGGGCTAGTTAGGAAGTTATAACTTAAATAATTAAGATACTTACTATAGCTAGCTTACTTATAGAACTATAAGCTAAGATAGTACTAGTAATAATAACGCTTTATAATATAAGCTTACTTAAGTACTATAACTAGCGTTTACTACTATAGATCGAAGAGGAGTAATTCCGCTAGTACTTTTACTAGTAGTAACCTAATAATAGAGCAGCTATAACCTATAACCTTTACCCTTACTAGGGATATATATATACCTATAGCTACTATATATACCCCCTTAAGAGGGAATAAGAGAGAGGAATTAATAAGAGAGACTTTAAGGTAGTACTATAGGGATATATTAGATACTTAGTAAGATACGTTCTAAATACTTATAACTTATATAAGGTCTAGATCCCTATATTATAAATAGTTATTATTATATAAAATATAATATTTAATAAATAGACTTTCTATATAAAAGATAAGGTAAAAGAGGCTATTCTAGAAGATATTATCTATAAGATAGTAGAAGAGATTAAAGAGCTTATATTATAAGTTAACTTTAAACTTTAGATCCTAGGCGTTATAAATAAGGATAAAGCTATATTAATACTTATAACTAAATAATTACTTATATTAACTCTTATTCCTATAACTAAGTCTTTAAATAGAAGAATCCTAAAACTTCTAAAAGGATAGGTAAGTTAGAAGGGGGGGTAGTTATTATCCCCTAATCCTATACTAGAGCTAGATAAAAGCCTAGTTCTAATAGATAGAGTAGTAAGTATAGTATATATATTAGAAATAAACTATATATATAAAGCTATTAAGGAAGTTAATTCTAAAGGGGAATAGATTAAGGATTATATTATAATTAAACTACTCCCTATTTTATAATATATTTCTAAAGTAAGTAAGAGTAATAAGAATAAACCTTTAGATATAAGGCCCTTAAATCTACTAATATAGCTATATTAAAATAGAGAGGAGAGGGCTAATATTAAATAGAGGTCTAACTAGGTATATAACTAAGAGAGCTATAGCTAAACTTATTAAAGATAATAACTATATAATCTACTACCTAGTAACTTATAACTAGGAATAATAGAAAGCAAATCCCGCTCTAGTTACTAGTTTTTACTCTAATTTTATATAGAGCAGGAGCAGGTATCTAGCTTCTTTAAGACTTTTATACCTAATTAGTAAAAAGCCTTTTTAGAAGGTAATATAGGGTATTATATACTCTATAGCTATATTTATACTACTATTTATAGCGCGAAGCCCGCTTATATAACTAAGATAATCTACGAACGTCTTATTACTAATAACCTTACTAAGCTACCTCGCTTATAGAAAGAACTTATAAACCTCTTATAAGCGCTCTAAACTCGCTTTAAAAAAGTAGCTAAAGTTAAGATAAGTAAATTATAGTAAATAGATATATAGCGCGTTATTAATTAAGAGATATTAATAAAAGAACTAATCCCTTTAAAGTAAGTATTTACCTATAACTTTAATAAGAATAACGTCCTTAATTAGTATAAAGCAAGGATTTATATTTAAGGCGATTAATAAGAGAAGTTACCCCTCGAATAGACTTATATAGCAACCCTCGCTACTTATGCCTTTAGAGTAGTAGTAGTAATTACTATATAATTTAACCTTAAAGTTAAATAATTTAATATTATTAATATATTTCTAAACGCCTCCTAGGACCTAAACAAAGACCTAATTATTTATAAGTTACTAGATAGCTTTAAGTAGCTTAGAAAGTATATCAAATTATACTACGCGCTCTATAAGCTAAGGGATATACTACTACTCTAATATAAGGAGTTCTCCTTAACCCTTTAGTATCTAGGCCTTATACCTATAAATAAAGACCTATATCTTTTCTAGTTAACTAAGAAGAGAGTCCTTGTTATCTTCTATATAGATAACTTCCTTATCTTATTTTATAGGAACTATAAAGAAGTAATATAAAGGGTAATTAGTAGCTTAAAAGAAGTATATAAGTTAAAAGAATAAGGCTTAGTTAAGTACTATTTTAAAATTAGGGTTATTTAGAACTAAGCTATATAAAAAATATACCTTTCCTATAACTAATATATTAAGCAGGTTATAAAGAAGTTTAATTTACTTAACTTCAGAGCGCTAATAACCCCCCTTCTAAACCTATTACTCTTAAAGAGTAAAAGAGTAGTAATACTATTAGAAATAAAGAGTTTCTAAGAGAAGATTAGCTCTATACTCTATACTACTATTATAATCCAACTTAACGTTTGTATATTCCCTGCTCTTAAGATTCCTAACGAACCCCGCTCCTTATTATTATACTACTACTAACTAGGTTATATAATACCTATAATACCTATATTATACTTATTACCTCGTAATACGCTTTAGTAACTTAGGGGGTAGATACGTATTACTAATTATAAATAACGCTTTATTTATAGATAATAAGGAGATATAGAGGTTATCTTAAGGGTATATAATCTCGCTCTTTAGAGGACTAATCTAGTAAAAAGCTACTTAATAAGCTATAATTATAATATTAATAATAGAAGTAGAGCTTCTAAGCCTTAAATATACTACTAAGGAGATAATCGCTCTTAAACTTAGTAATATCTAGAAGATTTACTATAATAACTAATAGATAATTCGTCTTATAATAAGGAAAAAGGAACGGATCTTAACTAAGCTATAGTATATGAAATATTTAAAATATATAGCTATAATAAGAATACGCTAGAGGATCGTTTAGCGTAGTATATATATTAATAAATAATATACTAGCTAATAGTCTTATAAAGGTTCTTAACTATAAGAAATTCGAATAGTTCTATTCGCTCCTTAATCTAAAGGATATATAGAGAATAATTATAATAAACGAGGGATACTTTAAATAAGTATAAGAGGGCTAGTAGCGCCTAATTTTTAATTAATTTATAGCTTATTAACTAGGGAGCCTAAAGTCGCTCCTATAGGAATAAAAGAATATAATCTACCCTAAAGGGCTACTCTAAAATACTTATTTTCTACTACCTAACCTTAGAGGACTTACTTATACTAATCTATTAGGATATTATATAAGGGTAGTAATACCTCTAGTAAATATATACTAATAAGACTATTAACTACGTAGTATACTATAGTAGCTATATTACTAGTAGGTAGATAAGGTATAGGTATACCTATACTAACTACTAGGGTTCTAAATAGAACTAGGGCGGGAGATAGAGTAATAACGCTATATATACTAGAACTACTTATTACCTTAGGAGCCCTACCTAAACCCTTATTATTACTACCCTTCTTTACTATTATAATCTCCTCCTTCTAGATAGTAATAGCTTTATAGAGCGTAGCTCTCTAATAAGAGAGGGTTTATAGGTTATATTAGAAAATAGTTATAGAAATAAAGTATATATAAAACGTTACCTTTTTAACTACTAGGTCCTTTAAAGTCTTAGCTTTAATATATTAATAAGCTATAATAATAATAGGGGTACTTATCTATTAATAAGGTACCTTACCCTTATAATAATAATTATACTTACTTACTACACTAAGCAAGCACCTTCTATCTAATAAGCTTAAGAGCTCGCTTAAAATATATTAAAAGTAGCGCTTATTAAATAGGGGTATTTACTCTACTTTTATACTTCTACTAGGGGGAGGAGGGCTAGGAGGGGGCTTTAAACTACCCTTATTAATACCCTCCTCTTTATCTATCTCCTTAGGGATTATAATAATAATAAGGTTAGTAATATTCTAGTATATATTTATAATAATAAAGGGATTATAACTTATTAAGAGCTATTCTTTTAAACTACTTAAGAGGGTAACCCTAGGGCCTCTTAAGCTATAAACCCTTACTCTTAGAGCTACTCTCTATAAGTTACTTCTATATCCTTCTACTTACTATATAATATATTAATATATTATATATTAATAACGGGAAGGAATAATATATATATAACTTTATTATTACTCTCTAGGGAAGGAGGGTATACCCCTCTACCCCTAGCTTTATTCTTACCTTTAGTAGCGCGCGCCTTCTTAAGGGCTATAGCCTAACTAGTCTTCTTTTTAGGAGGTATCTATAGATATATTAGTATATTATAATAGCTTTAAGATTATTATATAATATAAGTATATATATACGCGCGTAATAAGGTTATTATTAAAACTAAAGTTAGGTATATATATAGTTATTATATTATATATAGGGAAGAGTTAAGAAGGTAGGAGGGTAGCTAGGTTATTTTATTTAGAGTCGATATAATAATAGCTACCCTACCTAAACTAATAAGAGATAATAGATTCTACTACTATTAGTAAGAGTTAGTAAATAAAGGGTATTATAATAATAATAGTAATAGTTATAAAAGGTAGAAAACTATAAATATTTACGCTTTGCTTATACCTAATATAAATAACTTTACTTTATTATCTCTTTTATAAATAGGCTTATTAATAGTTTATTTATAGATATATTACTTTATATTTAGGTATTTTAAGGGATACTATATAGTTAGGCGCCTTTCTAGCTACTACTATATCTAGGGTAGTATATTATAATACTTTTAGTATTACCTATTCCTAGCGCGGTATATAACTAATATTAGCTCTAGAGTAACCCTTTTCTAGGGGTCGTTCCTTAATTATAGTTATAAGCGACTATGTTATAGCTACTCTCGTTATAATAGAACAAGCTCTTTAGTAACTATAAATATAGCCCTATAGGATGTTTCTTAATATATAGCGAATAGGATAAGCCGCAAAAGTGGAACTATAATTGCGATAGTGTAATTATAGCTTATATACGTATTATAATATACCCCCTTAGTTTCGCCCTAATAAGTATAGAACTATAATACTTTTAACCTTCTAATTAGGTATATCTCGCTAAAGTCTAAGTAGTTAAGCTGCTAGGATTTAAACCTATAATACTAAGATAAGGGACTCGAACCTCAAACCCCTAGGGTAGGGATTATATAAGCCTAAAAGATATACTTAAATTATTCTAGTATATAGTTAGGGTAGTATAAAGCTAGGCTTATAACTATAGTAAATAGGATAAGCTATAAAAGTGGAACTATATTTGCGATAGTGCAATTGCAGCTTATATACGCATCACGATAAATTTCTTGCAGATCCAAAGCCGCGGTAGGCGTGAATTACAGCAACGTAGATCCGCCTGTTTATGGTTAGTTTGTGCTCCGTAATGCTAGTACACGAATAAATTCTTCTGCAAAACGAGATGCTTCCGGTAAGAAGGTTATGAGATCCCAAACAGCTTAAGAAGCGTTCTTGGATCTTCACGGACGATTACTGTTTGAGTGTATAAACAGCAAGTTGTCGTCACCCTCACACGTGCTCGTGTATCGAGATGACCGCTGTGTGGCGAAACTTTAGAACGGAGTCGGTAAACGTCAGCTTTGCCATGGTCTGGTCTCGTCGACCATGGCTCAGGAACAGCCAACATAATGACGAAGTCATTCCATATTCTTTCTCCGAAAAGCCAAAGATTTCTTCTATCTGTATTCCTCTCTCTTCCTCTCTCCCCCTTTTTTTTCTCCTTTTTTTGGGGGGGTCTTCACATCGCAATCATTTCACAGTTTCTACACTACGACTTTACCAACATCGAAATGGTATTGACGCGAAACGCCGTCAAGAAGGCCCAGAAGTCCACGAAAACCGCCAAGCGCGAGCTGAAAGACCAGCGAGCTCGACATAAATGGATCAAAAGACGCACTCGCGACGAACGCAAAGCCAGCACCTTGAGAAACTACCCTCACTTCTTCCGGTTGCCCCGCGAGCTGCGCGACTACGTGTACGAGCTGACTGGTCAGGTCCCGTCCGGGAACAGAATCACGACAACACTGAGTTGGATCCATCCTCCAGAAAAGATGGCGCCGCTATTCGAGGTGTGCAGCAGAATCAGGGATGAAGTGCTCGACATGGTCGGCCGCCGCAATTCTCTTGGTTTCGGGATCAGACGGGCGCGCAATAACCGCTTGTGTTGGCATTATCCGTTCAAAGGACCACCAATAAATTCTGCCTTGTCGTCCATCTTACCAAAAGCACGAAGTCTCTGGCTTGACTTCAGCCCAACCAATAGTCAGAAGAGCCCTGGTCTTGAGCTCGAGAAAGGATTTCTCGACTCGGCGGTCGAGCTCGAGAAAGGATTTCTCGACTCGGCGGTCGAGCTCGAGATGATTACCATCTCAGTAGGTCGATTCGGCGGAGATGATGATTATCGGAGGGCTCTGGAAGATCTCATCGCAATGATCGGTCGGCTCCCTTCTCTCCGCACCATCCGCCTCGGATACCAATCAAACATGAGCGCATTTTCCGGTATAGAGCACATGCAGCTTCGCGATGAAGCCTCACAGGCTCGCAGACAAATGCTGTCTGAAGTGATCGCCAAGGAAACATCATTGCGGGTTGAGACAATAAATTGCGTCAGAACCTTCTTCAACAACATCCACCCTGAATGCTCCTGTCAGGACATGGAACTGTCGGCCGAGTGTTACCCAATAATCCGGAGGAGTACATCGAAACGGCGCGGCACTGCCACTGACTGCAGGGTTTTCCGTTTTCTGGGATTTTCTTGGCCGGTGCAGTTTATCGGACCCTGTCATACCGACTTCGTGCTCGAGGGTAATGGGTCTTCAACTCTGTAAGAAGCTGAAGAAGGACTGCTGCGCTAGCAAAGCTTTTTCTAGGGAGAATTCAGTATTTACATCTACAGGTACGGAGTGCCAAATTGGTTAGAAAAGAACTCACTGTGTACACACTTCAGGTATCAAAACACGAGGTGTTACTCAGATACCTCCGGAACTCCGCGCTACAATAAGAAAGGTCGTTATCTATGGAAGAAATAAAATATTTCATATCATCTTATCTCACCTTGACAAACTCTTTTGTCACCTTCCAGTACTGCGCTCCCTCCCCCTCAGGATCCATGAACACAGTGATCCAACTCCCGTGCAACGACTCAGTATCTATTTGTGTATTTTTGACCCTGGCATACTCGGGAACGTTGAACGGCGTTTCGAGGTGGGCAGAACCCCAGCTGGTGGTGCTGCTTGAAGATGATCGTGTTGATGCCCCCGTCAAGACTGATCCCGGCGTTGTCTGCCTACTCCCTGTAAGGTCGCTCGCGACCTCGCACTTTTCGCTGATCTGATAGTACACTTCTCTAGTGAGCCCGGGGAACTGCAGGTACGGAACCGCAACCTCACAGACGAAGCCTGGTGTTCTGGCATGACCAATGAGCTCGTCTGAGCCAGCCCACGAAGTAGAGTCCCGATTTGTGGAGCCGAGATCAGGCGTCTCGCGACGCACTGAGTCCTCTTCGATAGTCATAATTCGTTTGCCTATCTCGGCCATCATATGTGCGTCCCAAATATTCTCCCTTCGATTGGTGACAGCGTCTTGTCTAAGAAGATCCGCGGCCGCTCTCCGGAGCATGGGATGCCGACACTTGATTACGGTGTAGTAAAGAGGCAGAATGATCTCGGTATCAAAGACGAAGCTAGGAGTTGATATGGCTGCTTTTGAAGGGTCGCGAGCAGACTTTTGGGAGGAGTAAATCAGACCTGCGCAAATGTTGATAATGGCGGCGAAAGAGGTGATATGATCGTCATAGGCCGTCTCAAAAGGTGACATGGCAGCGCTGATCCAGATTTTAGCTGTGTGGTAATAGACTAAGCATAGCTTTCCGGCTTTCTTGGCGTCATTTATGGCTGCGATGACAGTGAACGCAATGTGCCAGCGGTTGAACCTGGCCAAGATTTCTTCCTGCTGCCGTTGAAGCGTCTGAAGGTCTGGATCATTGACCGAGCGTGCGTACACGGTCGCCTTGGCCCTTTTTCTAAGCCTCATGCCATCATCGATTAGCTCGTAGAGCGCAACTTCTGCCTCATCAACTGACGCGAAGAACGCGTTGATTGCGGGACTGGAGCGCAGGTTAGGTGGCATCTCTGCAGGACTGCCCCCAAAGAGGAAAGAAGGAAGACTCAAACGGCTGTAGATGGGAACAAAGTGTTTCTTGATGACGTCCATGTCGCTTCCAGCCATCGCCGGGTCAAGCTGGGCCAGGATGAGCCGCCCTTGGCTAATGTGCACCAGCGATGCGGCTTCATCGCCGAGCAGGAACTCAATGCAGATGAAGAGCAAGCATGCCAATAGCGGCACCGTCACGGCTGACGGCCCAGATGGTTTCCATTCCTGTAGGCATTTGAGAGCCTTGCCGTATTGTTCTGCGGCGAATGTGTTGGAGACCACACCACTTCGCCTCACGGGCGCGAGAAGGTCACCGGGGGCAAAATCATTAGACCTCTCTTGGGCAAGAGACTCGTGTAGGCTGCTGATGGCTAGCACGGCGTGCCGAATCGCAGGCTCGGCGTGACAGAAGTGCGGGACGAGCTTCTTCCACAGGGTTGAACCGCCACTTCCCTCGCTGAAGATGGCCGGGGCTGAGAAGTTCCGGTAGAAGTCAAAGGCGCGTTGCTCTCGAGTGCCACCAGCCCAGTCGGCAAACGAGGACGGGGGCGCACTCAAGCGAGCGACGTCAGGACCTGAATTTGCCGGATCGCCGCTGGAAGATTTGCGGGGAAGATAGCCGTCGCAGGTCCTGCCGGTCTTGGTGCAGCGGAGACACGCAGGCGTGATCTCGTCACATTTGACCTTGCGAACCCTGCCGAATGCGTCAGTACATGTACGAGAAACTCACATGGAGTTGACACCGAGGTGAAGGTCATAGATAGGAGGAGTCGAACTCAACTTGCACGTGACGCATCCAGTCCGAACTTTCTTGGAGCCTTTGCGACCCGCAGATGCAGCTGGAGGCTGCAGATGCGACTGGGAAGCCTCGACGGAGTCTGTCATTTGTTGGTTTGACAACGTTGGAACGGCTTGATGCTCGCTAATTGTATGTCTTGCCGACGAAGCGCGATTTGCGTCGCTCGACTCTAGTGGCGAAAGTGGCTTCGACTGGGTGCGATCATGAGGCTGCGGCTGCAGCTGTGGTGGTTGAACAGTCCAGGAAAGTCCAAGGTGATGTCCGAGGCAAGCAATCAGGGCTCTGGTCCCCGCGGGCGGACACCATAGATTGAAATGGTGGCCTAGCACACAGCTCCGCGAGATCTCACTTCGCAGCCTTGTCGCCGAGATAAGGCCCTTTCTGGGAACCTGGAACGATGCCGATAAACCAAATTCCAGGCTGAACGGGCGATCTTTGTGTCTTAATCAGGAATGACGGGCTGTAATGGAACTACACTTCTGCTCCGCGAAGACGATGACTGGGGAATCCAAGAGGACATGGAATCCTGACCTCCGACAGCTCAATACATAGGTATGGAAAAGGTCCCAGCATCGTCAACTCGCTAAATGACCGAACGAGAGGCAAGAGAATGTTTCTGCCTGGAGGTGCGTAACCACGCCAGCAAGGGATGGATGACCACATCTTCAGCCCTGCGGGCTGCACACCACGCTCGTCTGATTCCAGAAATGCTGCAACGTATTGCGAGCGGCGAAACGTTGGCCAATCTGAAGAGATCCCGGGGCTGCAATAAGCTGTTGGAGACGCGGTCAATTGTCGCGCTATTCCCATCCCGCATAACTGATATTCATCTCGGACTTTTTGCGAGTGAGCCAATCGCAGTCGTGTCTCCTAATATGGGTCTTTTCTCCGCCCAGAATGGCCCGAGCTCCTTGTGTTGCAGCTACCGACGGTACGTAGCCCCCATGAATCCCGAATTCCGTGCTCCAAATCTCACCAGAGTTTCGCCGCGGTCACCACCAGCAGTTCTAGGTTGCCGACGAATCGGTCCAAGATCACCACCTACTTGACGCTCGTAATACACAGAAAATCTCTCCTTGAAATCAGCGACATGATATCACTTAGCTGCCTTGAGCTATTTTCGTTCCTTATGATCATGACGCTTTGGCTCCTCGCCCCGCTATCAGCCCTGTGCCGGTAGATAAGGTACACCAACCTCCCACCGACAGGGAGACTATGCTACCAGGCAGAATATAACTGCCTCGATTACTCTTATTTCTTTGGATACAATGAATTAACTCTACTCACCGTGGCGTCTGCTAGCGGGCTCCTTCGTCAGCAAAGATAAACGTGGATCGTCTTCCTTAGCCATCAGCGAAATGCAGCGATTGGTGATGTCGGGCTTCCATGAGTTTAGCAAGCTTAACCGTGTCGTTCAATCATGGCTCGGTTCTCCACGTAGCCACCAAAGCCCTTCGTTTTCCAAATAGCTTGGGTCATTGAAGGCCTTCGGCCCTTCATCATGCTGTCATGCCGTGGATGCTATTGTTTCGGAAGTCTTATTTAGACAAGCAGCCTTCCACCTGTGATGGTCAATGTAAAGGAGCATCTCATTCTCAACAGACATCACTTTAAACAAGTTAAACTCGGGATCTACTATCCCTTTGTCGGCTGCTTGAAAACCATTGTTTCAAATATCGGCATCTCAGTTGAGCCACTCCCAATCATGCTTCTATGAAGCCTCCTAGCCACCGTGGTTGTCTTAGGTAGCGCGCAGGCCAATTCATGCCCGCCAACAGGTTACACCTTGCCAGTAGCCAAATCTCCTAGCGACTCAACAATTGTCAAGGAAGCTCTGCTAAAGATTAATGACGGACTTGCCAACCTCACCCTTTCTGACAAGCTGAACGGTACTGGAATCGCGATTGGTATCAAGTCCATTCACGAGAACGCGCCCCTTTTCGAATTTTACCACACTCCGGCCATAGCTGAGGCTATCAGCACGAAAGAGGTGAAAATCGACACTGTCTTCCGTGGCGGCAGTATAACGAAATTGTTCACGGTCCTCACTGCCCTCCAAAGCTCTCATATCAAGGGCAGTGACCCTATCACCAAGTACCTCCCTCAGCTGAAGAAGGATGCGCTCAAGTCTCGGGAAGGGTCTTCTTTCGACGTCATCCCCTGGGACAGTATCACCGTGGAGGACCTGGCATCTCACCTCTCTGGGATAGGTGGCGACAGTAAGCCCGTTGACTTTTTAGGCACCGAATCATTTCATGCTTTGTTGGCCCTCAGTGCTGTCGAAGTAGTCCTGGCTTCCGCTGACACTCCTAGTCGCGACCGATCTCGCAAACTTCAAAGCTTACCCCTGGAAAGCGATGGGCCTGCCTGCCGTTGCAAATGCGACACGGCCCAACTGCTCTGGCCTTGAAGGTACGAAGGCCTGCACCGCAGATGGTATGTGCTCTCTACAGATGCGAAACAAGTTTCTATACTTAACGCCTTCTCAGATCTTCTTTCAGGCCTGAACAAGAAACCTCTGGTTTTCAAGCCACATTCAACCCCTGTCTACTCCAATCTCGGCATATCTCTCCTTAGTCTCGCCGTCGAAGCTGCAACCAACAAGAGTTACGATTCAATTTTGAAAGAGACCATCCTTAAGCCTCTTGGCCTGTCCAACACTTCCTCCACTGGGCCGGAACAGGACTCTTGGGGCTTCATCCCGAAGAATGAGACCACCTGGGGCGGTGATCTAGGTGTCCATACAGCGTAAGTCGCCTGCTTTCAATTGAATCAATTGAAAAACGTTAATTGGACTTGTTATGCAGCGCCGGCGGAATCTATACGAACACCCGCGATATGCTGACCTTTGGTACCGCAATTCTTTCCAAAAGCCTCCCCATCGATACGGATTCTTGGTTGAAACCTCGCTCTTTTACCAAATCTTCAGTCTATTCTATCGGAGCGCCTTGGGAGATCATGTTTTCGACAACTCTCCTACCATCCGGCGTTCCCATAAGGATGTACACCAAGTCTGGTGACCTAGGCCTCTACTCCAACGTTCTTATTCTCGTTCCCGACTACGACCTCACGATCTCCATACTCACCGGTGGTCCAGCCTCCAGGAAGTTCATGTTCCCAACAAGGGTTATCTCGCCGGTTATCTCAGCTCTGATACCTGCACTGGAGCAAGCCAACAAGGACGCTGCCAAAGCCGCCTATGCCGGCGCCTACGCTGACCCGGAGACGAACTCAACTGTCACGCTGTCCATCGATGACGGCCCAGGGCTGTCGCTTACAGACCTGAAGGTCCGTGGCATTCCTGTCCTCCCGAATATTCCCAACTACAGCACTTCCATCGAACCGGGTAAGACCTATAACGTCACCGCTAGGATCTACCCCACCAACATCAAGAAGACCGGAATGTGGTCATGGCGCGCAGTCTACAAGAACCATGACGAAGCGGACGTCGATGGCGATCTATTCTTCCCTCAGGGTGGATGCCAGACTTGGGTTTTGGTTGATCGTAATACTTACAATTGCCTGGCTTTTGATGACTTCATTTTTGCTCTTGGTGAGGATGGAACAGCGAAGAGCATTTCGCCTCGGCCGTTTGGTGTCACAATGGAGAAGGTCATCGCATAATTCCTACGTACTCCATCGTATTCTACTTCAAGTTTTGTATGACTATAGGTTCCAGAACCAACCCAAAGCAGAAACTTCCGCCGAAAATGAATTGCTAGTCTAACAACTGATCCTGGAAGAAAGTCGCTGGTCAGTGGGACTCTTTTGACAGATTTTTCTGAAATACATTACTGCTCATTTGGTGATGTATCTCCTCTGAGATCCCTCGAAGAGTTCACACAGGTGTGGTGGTGAATAAGGTTGGGGGTTCTCTGTCTCCCCAGCTTCGAGTTATTTTGTATCTCATCCACAAATGGGACACGTACCCATCGGAGTGGTAATCCACGATTTCTCTCTTAACTTTTCTTTTTCCTTTTTTTTAAATTCTTTTTTGGTTGGGGTCGGGGAGTGTGTGGGTTGGGGGAGGGGGGGGGGGGGGGGGGGGCTTAGACGATGTTCAGCTCCTCCGGACGCATCTGTTTGGTCACCTCGACGATGGCCGCCCTAGTCGACGTCAAAAGCGACCCTAGTGTTTTGGAGCAAATAATCCAGAATATCGCAAACCGCGACATCGAAGACAGGAATGGAGACACTCCGTTGCTTGTGGCTGTGGCGGGTTCTAAGATCATAGCTGTACAACTTCTACTAGAATACGGTGCCTGCATCGACGCTCGAGATTCGAGAGAACGCACTACTTTTCATAACGGCCAAAGCGGAAAAAATGGCGGAAACTATTGAAAACCACGTCGAAACCTCAACTCGGAGAAGCAGCTTGACAATGACAACTTCGGCCGCACGGAGACCATCCCTGTCAGCCGGTCAACAAGCAAGTCAGCGAGTGCCAAATTCCGCTGATGGCAATGCCCAACACATGTTGGGGAAAGTTGCGCCCCTTGAAACTTGCTACAGAGACCGAGATGATTTATTGACTGTATTATTGCGGTTTTTGGAATCAGACGCCGATGCAGGCGGTCATCGTGGGTGTAGTCCCCCGGTGGCGGCGATTCAGATGAATGAGAAATGCAGCATGGTGGCAAGGCTTGAGGACGCCAACAGGAAGAAAGTCAATTTCGTCCAGCATCTCGTTCTTTATGGCGCAGATCGTAAAGTTCCTGCAGAAACTCTCGGAAGCGCTGGCGTGGGGGCTAGGTCGATCAAGAGGATTCTGAGAGATGCCCCCAAAGCGCAAAAAGAGAGTACATCAACTTTAGCCCATGAGGAAAGATGGGGCTTTTGTGGGAATTTTGGCTCAGCAAATTCGCTAAAAGAAGGTATCAGTTTTGAAGGTTTGAACGGTTCTCAAGCTTCTAATCAACGTTTGGTGATCTTGATTAACCCAGAACGGCCCTGAAGAAAGATTCTTTGTCCTACAAAAGATATCTCGAGGTTATTTTTGAGAAATCTACAAGCCATGGCAAAGTCACGCAAGAGCTTGCAGACTGACATAAGCAGACGGCGCAATAGGGAATTTATTGGGTACTAAGGTACTGATCGCCGATTGACCGTATACAGCAGGTAGGCGCAAAACTGCAGAGAGACTCTTTCCTCTCAAGACGCTGGAGAATAATTCCTTGAGGGGCCCGGAAGTTTGAGACAAGCAAGCCTGAGAAGCCTGAGAAGAATGTGAGAAAGTGTAATTACCCCTATGTGGCTGAACATGGGTGGCAAAAAAAGGCACCAGAAGAATGCCGATTGCCTTTTCCCACCCAATAACCCCAAAGCTGTAGAATCCCATGTTGTGATAGTCAGCTCGAATGCCGTTTATGTCATGGCTTCCGAGATGGCGGCCGCATTCGGTCGCTCAACTGCCGCATCGGCGATTAGTCCTGGACGCCTCCGCGATGCAAAAAGACTGGCTGATCAAACTCTCACAAGCCATGATTCATTCGCCTCAGCAAATCCGAAGAGCTGCTACGTTCTTCAAAAGATTATTAGTCCTCGGCATTCAAATTCTCGATCTATTTACCACAAGTCGTGGGCGAGCGAAGGTCAGGCTCAGATCCGTCACTAAGGGTTCTTCTGTCCTTTACGGCAGGATTGACAGTTCTCAACCGTCGCCTATTTCTGACGACCTGGCAAAATACCCAGAATCTTGTTCAATAACAGTTCCACAAGCCCTTCCCGAAATCTAGATATGGAGCCTTTGTTCTTCCAAGATAGACTCACTTAGCATTTCAATATAGAAACTTTGGGTCGAACTACGATATAATACTCGAACTGGCGGGCCTCCCGACAGCCGTTCAAGTCCAAATGAAAGGATTGCTGCTTTTTTTGGTGGCGGAAAAGGCTTACTGCCAAACGTCATGATTACGATTTCGAAATAAAGCAAGTACACAGCGCCTTGCCGCATGCAGCTACGAATAACAGATCAATCCTGACAATCTCACAAAGTTTCAACGCGCAGCCACAACCACCACGAAAAAGTATGAACACCGTTCTTTATGTACGTGGCAGGAACCAACAGATCGGAGATTCCGTTTTAGGAGATAACTATAGAGGGCCTATATTAGGTATATTTAGCCTAGCTTAGTATTAGAGCAGAACTTAGAGGAATTAAACCTACTTATATATAATTATACCTACCCTAATTAAGAAGCTTTTACTAGCTCCTACTCCGAGGTATTATTAAAATCTATTAGGTTCTATATATTATACGTATTTAGGAGGCTAAAGACCCTTATTATAATATTTTTAAGCTATTATAACTTAGTAATAGGCTATTATAAGTATTATTATAGCGTTATTTATATAGACTCATAATAATATCCTATCTACGAGGGGTTAGACCTGAGTTTATTTAATAAGAGGTTACTATAATATTATTTATTTAAGCTAAAGAGGAAAAGGGGAAGTTTTCCTCTCTAGTAGAGATTTTATTAATTTATAGGGAATAACTAAGTAAGCCTTAGGTAGGACCTAGGTAGCTCCCTAAGGTAATAAACCTAGGTAAAAGCCTAAGTAAGCTTAACCTAGGTATAGCTTATAATACTATCCCCCCTCCTAGCTAATCCCCCCCTAGGTATAAGCTAGGTTATTATTATTATCTATAACTAGCTTATATAGGGCTTTATACTTATTTACTATAGTAATCTCTATAATAGCTTCTATAAGCTCCTAGGTAAGCTCTATATACCCTTTTTATTTAATAGGACCTTATACCTCTACTCTTAGCTAATTAATTTCTATTATATTATATATATCTCCTCTATATACTACTTAAATTTATTATTATTAGCTATAATTAGTAGTCACTAGGGGTCTATCCTTATTTATATATATAAGGGGTCCTCTAGTACTCTCTAGAGGAGGTTTATATAAAACCTTAAGTAAATATTACTAGGTATATCTAATTTAATAATATATAGGCTTAGGACTTCTATTATAATATATTTATAATATAACTATAATAGCTTCTTACTAAGCCTAGGGCTCTTATAATTAGCTATTAAAAGCTAAACCTTATTACTTATTTAATACTACTCTATAAGTATCTTATACTAGTTTATATTTCCCTCGCTATCTTACTAAGTAGCTATAATACTTATTTAAATAAAGTCTATTACCTCTTATAGTTTTATTACTAAGAGGGTAGCTATTATATCTCTAAAAGGGGTCTCCCTTACTATATTATTTATAATAAGTATAGGGTTAGTATAGTACTTATATTCTAAGAAGAATAGCAACAGCCTAGTTATATTACTAACCCTATTATAAAGTACTAGCTAAGTAGTAAATAGGAGCTACCCCTAGTTATCTTATACCTAGGTTATAAATACCTATAGGATAGCTTATATCTCCTAGTTCTACCTCTTTATACTACTCTTAATTTATAAGTAATATATAGTACTTAATAGCCTCTTTATATTAATAAGGTAGTAGAATTTAGCCTAGAAGTAGCTTATCTAATTAAACCCTGAATTATTAATAATACTATATAGGAACTTATAGAAATAGAAGTAAGAGGTAAGGAATTAATAAGTATAAGCTTTTACCTCTATAATACCTATCTCCTCTAGTATTACTAATTTACCTAGCTTATTTATTATAACGTATAGGTATTAGCTAGTATTATCCTTTATAAGTAGTAAGTTCATAATAAAGTATATTAAGAGGTCTAAGTATAAGTAAGTAGGTATTAATAGGGGCTTTAGGAAGCCCCTCTTAGCTTACCTCTAGATATATATCTCTCTATAGATATTATAATTCCTTATAAATCTCTATATTATTTATTGAGCTCGGAATTACGCCGCAGCCCCTTTGTAAAAAGACTATAACAAATTCACCTAGTTCGCAGGTATAATTCGGGAAATATTATATAGGTATCTTAACCTATACCCTCTACTAGTTAAGGAAAATAATATAGGAACCCTATATATTCCTACTACTCGTAAGCAAACCCTCGTATAAAGTCGGACGCGCGCTATACTAGGGCTAATTATATCAGAGCCGAATAGGCTACTAAGGCTCTTATAGCAAAGCTACTATATGAGATAACTCCTTAACCTAAAAGGTTAACCTTCTAGTAAGGTGAACGCTACTATACGAGAGGTAACTCCTTAACTAAAGAGGTCTTTCCTAAGAGGTTCTTATAGCTAGAAGCATAAGAAGCTCTGCTATAAGCAGGGCCTTATACCTCTCCCTCTTCCTTATCCTTATCCCTTAACTATATTAGTACTAGACCCTATATATAAATATACTAAGCCTAAGCGAGGTATACCCTTTAGTATAAATAATATAGAGGGGATTACTAGAGAGTTTAGCCTCGATATAATTAATAAAACCTACTCCTTTATTAACTACTCCGCTATATATAGAGAGCGTATTATTAGTATAGCCCTTAAGAGGGCTTACCTTAATACCCCTATAGGGGATTTTATAAAATATAATAGTATTAGAGCTAAGTAAGTAAACTTAGTAGTAGAAGTTTAGCGAGTCGTTATATACCCTATAGAGTAGCCCTTCTTCGAGTAGGTCCTCTATATTACTAAGGTAGAGGCAGCCTAGGCAGCCTAGGCGAATATTAGTAAGTATAGCTTGCGCTAACTAATAGAGAGAGCGTTGCTAATAATAGTATAGCTAGCGGATAAAGCGGTAATAGAGGCGGTATTTAATAGTAGCGCGGGTAGTGCGCGAGAGGAAAAGTCGATAGTTTCGTAGTCTATTGAATAATTAAAAACCACGTTATTATTAATATGAAGTTAAAGATTGTGAGGCTGTGGGTATATATAAGTGCGGCTATGGTTAGGAGAGGTAGTTAGTAAGATCACGTGACCGAAGGCTATATATTATTAGGAGGCGCGGAGTTAGAAGGTCTATTGCACTTAAGCAGGTAAAATCACTATGCAGTAGCCAGAGGCCCTATATTATTTATAATTATCCTAGCTAATAGAACTACTAGCTTATTATTTATAGCGTATTACTATAGCTTAAATAGGTAGTTATACTCAAATTATAGCTCTTTTGAATAATCTTTATATAAAGCTTACTTAATAAGTTATTATTATCCTCCCTATTAAGTACTTATAGCTTCCCTCTAAATATTAGTATTCCCTAATTATTAATATTACATTTACTAATTTAAACCTTAGCCTTAATATCTAGCGGGAAGCTCTAAAGCTAGTAAGTAACTATATAATATATAGCTTTATATATTATATCCTTCTTTATAGTTTCTAGCTATAGCGCTTATAGTTTAGAGTTATTATTAAAAACTATAATATCTAGGATATTAGTATAGGCTTTCTAACTTCTCCTTACTAGGGGGCTACCTATAGGGTCCTTATAGGGGTAAGTATAGTCTAGTATTAGCTATAAGACCTTCCCCTACTTCTACTTATTATCCTATTCTTATAGTATATTCTATTCTCTCTAAGAGAGGGTATTAAGGGCTACTACTTCCTTATTAAGATAGTATTTAATAATAAAGTAATATTAGGATAGCTCCTCTACTTACTAGCTCTAGCGCTCTATAAGGCGCTATTTCTTTATAAAAGTATTTAAGCCCCTAGTAGTTAGTTAGTACCTTAAAAGTAGTTATATTATATAGCTCTGCTCTTTATATATATAAGTAAGAAAGAACTACTAGGAGCTCCTTATTATAAATAGGGTAGTTATACTTTATAAGTAAGAGCTTCTATAAGTAAAATACTATAAGACGCTAAATACCCTCTAGGTTAACTTATAAGAGTACCCCTCTTAATATAAATCTTAAATAATTAGTTTTAATAATAATCTTATTTTCTAAGTTAAACTAATAGAGTAGTAGCTAAGTATTAAAAGGCTACTTAAGCTATAAGAAGGCTTATTCTTAGTTATCTCCCTATTAGAATATTATATTCTTCCTAATAAGTAGTATAAGTAGTTTAATAATATCCCTATATTCTAATATAAATATATTATAATAATTTATAAACCCTAGGAAGCTCTAGACCCCCTTTAGGGAGATAGGGGGTAACTACTTAGTAATTACTTAGAGTTTCTTAGGGTTATAAGAAAGACCCTCTTATATTATTATAATAAACCCTATATACTTAACCCTCTTAACTAAGAACTTATATTTTATAGGGTTAAGGTTTAGCTCTATATCTACTAGCTTCTAGAGGACCTCCTAGACCTTCTCCTTATAGTCTTCTGTTATTCTATTAGAGTAGATTGATATATTATCTATATAAGTAGTAATAAAGTTATTAAGGAAGTCCTATAGGGTATTATTAATATACTACTAGAAGCTAGTAGGGGTATTAGTTAGGCTAAATAAGTAAACTACTTACTTAAATAACTTATATTAAGTATAGAATATAATTCTCTCTTAGTACTCCTCTATTACCCTTAACTTATGAAAGGCTATTATTATATCTAGCTTAATATATTACTTAGCTATACTTATTTAATATAATATCCTAGAGATTAATAAGAGGGAGTAGTAATCTTTCTTAGTAATTATATTAAAGGCCTTATAGTTAATATAGAAGCGAATTCCTCTCCTTAGCTTCCTTATAAAGAGTACTAATACCTTAATAAGTAAGCTACTAGCCTTAATAAACCCCTTATCTAAGAGGTTTTATAAGATTTTTTTAAATATTAGTAGCTCTTCTCTTAATATACTATAGAGGGGGCTCTAAGGGAGTAGTAGCTCTCTTCTATTTAATCCTAATATAAGGTTAATCTAGTAGTTTACCCCTAGTTACCTAGGGAGTAATAAGTAAGCCTTATTAGGGCTAAATAAGTTAGGAAACTCCCTTAAAACCTAGCTTAGTAGATAGTATTATTAATCCTCTTTTAGTTTTAAGTTTAAGGCTTTCTTAATAATAGCTAAGCTAATAGCTTATAGTAATACTTCTATAATACCTTCTTAATACTTATTTTATTATCTTACTAGGTATTAGTAGATTATAGAGAATAAGGGTATATTAAGGAACCTTATAGCCCTTATTTCCTTTATAAGGGGCGTTTCTTCTTAATTCTTTAAGTATAGCCTAACTTATCCCCTCCTATAGTATACTTAGTAAGCTATAGTATTATAAATAACTTAGTTCTATTCTATCTAAGGGCGCCCTAAGAGGATATTAAGGTCTAGGCTATTAACTATATATATAAAGATATACTAGGTATAACTACTTATTTCTAAGTTAAATATTATTATACCTAGCATATTACTTAGTAATAGTCTGCTAAGTATATACCCCCTTATAAGTTAATATCTCTTCTTAATATATAGAAAGTAAAGGTATTAGGCTAGGGAAAGGTTAATTATTATATAAGTATTACTCTTAATATCTACTAGGGTATAAGCTAGATATCCTTTATTAACTCTAACTTAAAAAATAATAAGCTTATTATTAGCTAGTTATTCTTATTTATATTTTTTCTAACTTAATATCTCCTCCTTAGTAAGCTCTAGGGTCTAATTTCGCTCTAGAGTTAGTCTTTTCCTAACTCCTTATCTTTTTCTTAGGAGTTAGCTACTACTTAGTAGTAATTTATAACTTTATAATATACTAGTTCTTCCTTTAAGGTCTTTATTTTTATAACCTTAAGTAGCTAGTCCTCCTTATTAGAGTAGCGCTAAGTAATATAACCTCTAGCTTTATAAGTATAATAAGTATAGGGGTCCCTTATACCTTTCTAAAGCTATTAGTATTATACTAGGGAGGTACCTAAGGAGGACCCGGAGTTTTAGTAATTTTAATATCTTACCTCCTTAACTTATAAGATATATATAGCTCTAGTTATATAGGTATCCCCCTTAGTATTCTTAATAATAGGTCTCTAGTAAGTTACTAAGTAGTTATTAGAGACCTTCTAGCGCTCTATCTTCTATATAATACTCTAGACCTTTAAGAGCTAGCTACTATAATTAGCTAGTAAGTTAATAGTAATTAGCTAGTCTCTTAGCCTAGGGATAAGGGAGGCTTCTAGAAGTAAGATTTATACTTAACTAAGCTAGTTTATGTTATTTATATTAGCTAGTATTTACTTATATCTTAGTAGGAAGGTTACTAAGGATTTATTCTCTTTCTACTAGAGGGTCTATAGTTAAGCTATAGCTTATAACTAGATATTTAGGTCCTTATTTATTTAATTTAAGTAAGCTATAAAGTCCTTAGGGTTATATTTTCCCCTGCCCCCCCTAGCTCTATAGAAATTAGAGACTATTTACTAGGGTATAATATCAAAGTAGGAATTAATAAGGTGCTATACCTCTATATCTATAGTATAGAACGCCCTATTTATAGTAATCTTATACCTTATTTATTATACCTAGGTAGTATATTCCTTCTATTTACTTATAAATTTCAGGGGTAGGGGTAGGAGCTTCTAGTATATTATACTAGGTATTACTAGTACCTTGCTAGTAATACTTATAGGGGTCTATATAGCTATATATTAGCTATTCCCCTACTTAACCTCTTATAACTATTACTAGAGGGACTCTATTACTACTACTAATTTAGCTTATAATAGCTTATCTTAAGTTTTAGCTATATTACTATTAACTATCTTACTAATTAATAGGGAGTAGCGCTCGACTTATTATCATTATTATAGTAATAAGCTTAAATATATAAGGGGTTAGACCTAAGTTTATTTAATAAGAGGTTATTAGAATACTATTTATTTAAGCTAAAGAGGAAAAGGGGAAGTTTTCCTCTCTAATAGAGATTTTGCTAATTTATAGGGAATAACTAGATAGGCCTTAGGTAGGACCTAGGTAGCTCCCTAAGGTAGTAAACCTAGGTAGAAGCCTAGGTAGGCTTAACCCGGGTGTAGCCTATAACACTATCCCTATATAACTTTATTTATTTACCCCCCCTTTATTAATAACTAATTATATAAGCTTATAGATATTAATAGAAACTAATACTAAGCTTAAACTATTATCATAAGATATTATATATTAAAACTAGTAACCCCGGAGAGGTCTAATACTATTAGCTATGTAATTAATATTAAGGAAGCTAATATTATAAATAATTAATATAAACTAATTATACTATAGATTAGTATTTTAATTATAACTAACTCTTTTATAATAACTAGAGAATAGTTTAATATACCTATAAATAAATTACTATTCCTATTTTATAAATTTCTAGATACTTATAAGTAGTATTTAACTTTACTTATATAGCTATATTAGAGTTCTAGATAACTATTTAACCCTAATATTAGTATAGATAAGCTAATAGTAAAGCTAAAGGCTTAAGCTCGGAATTACGCCGCAGCCCCTTCGCAAAAAGACTATAATAAATTCACCTAGTTCGCAGGTATAATTCGGGAAATACTATATAGGTATTTGAACCTATACCCTCTACTAGTTAAAGAAAATAATATAGGAACCCTATATATTCTTACTACTCGCAAGCAAACCCTCTAAATATTATAAAGTCGGACGCGCGCTATACTAGGGCTAATTATATTAGAGCTAAATAGGCTACTAAGGCTCTTATAGTAACGCCCTCGCTAAACCTTCTAGTAAGGTACTATAAAAGCTACTATATAAGATAACTCCTTAACCTAAAAGGTCGACCTTCTAGTAAGGTATTGCGAATACTACTATATAAGAGGTAACTCCTTAACTAAAGAGGTCTTTCCTAAGAGGTTCTTATAGCTAGAAGCATAAGAAGCTCTGCTATAAGTAGGGCCTTATACCTATCCCTCTTCCTTATCCTTATCCCTATAACTTATAATAAATCCTTAACTATATTAGCACTAGACCTTATATATAAATATACTAAGCCCGAGCGAGGCACGCCTTTTAGTATAAATAACGTAGAGGGGATTACTAGAGAGTTTAGCCTTAATATAATTAATAAAACCTGCTCTTTTATTAACTACTCCGCTATATATAGAGAGTATATTATTAGTATAGCCCTTAAGAGGGCTTATTTTAATACCCCTATAGGGGACTCTATAAGGCATAATAGTATTAGAGCTAAGTAAGTAAACTTAGTAGTAGAAGTTTAGCAGGTCGTTATATACCCTATAGAGTAGCCCTTCTTCGAGCAGGTCCTCTATATTACTAAGGTAGAGGTAGCCTAGGCAGCCTAGGCCTATTAAGGCTTAAACGTTAGTAAGTACGGCTTGCGCTAACTAATAGAGAGAGCGTTGCTAACGATAGCATAGCTGCTAGCGGACGAAGCGGTAATAGAGGCGGTATTAGCAGCGCAGGTAGTATATGAGAGGAAAAGTCGATAGTTTCGTAGTTTGAATAATTAAAAACTACGTTATTATTAATATAAAGTTAAAGATCGTGAGGCTATCTAGTATAATAGGCACGTATAAGTGTAGCTATAGTTAGGAGAGGTAGTCGGCAATTACGATCACATAACCGAAGGCTATATATTATTAGGAGGCGCGGAGTTAGAAGGTCTGTTGCACTTAAGCAGGTAAAATCACTATGTAGTGGCCAGAGGCCATAAATAAAGCTATTAATAGCTACCTAATAGTAATTAGTAATAAGGATATAATAATCCTAAACCCCCTCCTTATAACCTATATAATAGTATTAACTACTCTTAGAACTAGTAATAACCCTATTAGCCCTAGAATTATAGAGCTTATTAAGGAGGTTATAATATAGGAATTAACTTTAGCTTAAAAGATAATAATCTCTTTAAATTACTGAATTAAAAGAAGTCTACTTATCCTTATATAAATAGTTTAAAACTATTATAATATAGGGAAGTTTATTATATTACTTATAGCTAGATTAAATATTAATGTCTTAATTACTTAGAACTACCCTTAAAGCGTTTATTATTATAAGAGTAAGCTATTATAAAGGCTTTAATATTCCCCTATAACTATAGTTTTATAGGAGGTATTTAACTAATAAGTGGCGTTATAGATATTTATTCTATATAGTTATATTTCCTTTCTAAGTTTAGTAGTAAAGCTACCCCTATTATAACCCTAGATAATTCTACTTATAACCTATAGAATTATATTAATATTATTATTAGAGGATATTACTATAAATTTATACTACTAGAGAATATAATAAACCTAGTAACTCTATTAACTAACTAAGAGTAATCTTATATTTAGGAAGAGGTTAAGTCCTTAGATATTATAGATCTATCTAACTACGTAGTCTTAGTTATAAGAATTATATATAATAAATCTCTAAATCTAAATAAGAGAGTATTAAAGATTAATATAATAATAGCTTAAGCTAGTTTATTTAATTCTTAGAAGGAATAGATAGAAATAATATTATAATACCTAGCTAGTTATATCTAATAGGCTATAAAAATAACTAAATTAACTAAGGGGAAGGCTATATAATAAGCTAGAGTTATAAGAATTTCTAGATCTAATTTATAAGAATATATTAGGATTAAAGATATTATAAATAATAAGATAGAGGGCCCTAATCCTATTAAAAAATAAAAGCTACTCTAATAAACTGAGTTAATTACTATAGTAGCTCGCGAGAATAAGCCCCCTATTAATATTTAATAATTAGCTACTAATATTTGGTTTACGATTTTACTAGTTAACCTAATATAACTTAGTCCTAAGTTTTTAAAGATATCATAATCTCTATCCTAGTAAGTAGTTATATATAAGCCTAATTATATAAAAGGAAAGGAAAAGGTTATTATTAATTCTAATATAGCTATTATAATAATAACTAAGAAGTCTAGTATTATAAAAATAACTAATAACTTATAAGTAAATATTTAATCCTTCTTAAAAAAACTAGGAAGTAACCTGCCCGTTATAGCTAGAATGTATACTATTAATACCTACTACTTATCGCTATTTACTAATAAGAGCTACTTAAGCTAACTAAGGTTCTAAGATAAATATTATCCCCCCTAGACTTATTAAGGAATATAGGTTTATTTAATACCTGCTCGCTAGTATTAGTTTTAAAAGGTAAAGTATAAGAGCTACCAGTAGTTCTATATATATTATAACTTACCGTATAGCTATTAAGATAATAACCTATAGTATTAAGTATAAAGCCTAGGCGTATATTTATCTAGGAGACTCTAATTAGTCTATCCTATTATTATTAGATATACTTTAGTTATATAATATATAAGTAATTATAGACCCTTAGGCTAGTGAAATATAAATTAGTAATACCTACTATAGGGAACTAGTTATTTAGATCTTAAGTCCCTAAATATAGATATTAGTAGAGTAGAAGTTAATTCTTACCCTTATAACTAATAATACTAACTTACTAAAATAAGACTGACTCCTAAATATTATAAAAGAGGTTAATTCTAGTCTAAATAATTCTATCAATATTATAGATATTTTAAGCGAGGCTACTTTAGATTTAGAAAACTAAGATATTAATACTAACTTAGATAAGTTATTAAAATATAACTAACTAACCTAGTATTCTTAACCTTATTAGATATAGAATGTAAAGTAAGAAGTTTATTATTATTAGTTAGTAAACTAGTAATAGATTTTAGACTTAGATTTATATGTATATAGGATATTAATATAGCCTAGTTAATATAATACGCCCCTTAATTAATAAAATCTAAGAGTATCTAAAAAGAGTATTAATTATTTTAAGTATTAAGTTCTATAATTAAGAAGTTAGATATTAGTAATATACTACTACAACCTACTAAAGCTCCTCCTTAATACTCTACTAAGCCTATAAGGATAGTATTCCTAACTAGATAATATATTAAGCAACTCTAAATTAACTATATAACCCCTATAATAGAAGTTAATAAGTAATAGGATAAAGAACTAATATAATTAGGCCTAAATATACTAGGGGGTATAATAGATAAGATTAAATAAGTAAGTCTTACTTATTATATTCTATTCTTTTAGTTTCCTAGATAACTTCCTAGCTATAAACTTATATATATATATCCCTCGCTTAAATAAAGGGGTAAAACTATAGAACTCGAGTTAGAGAAAGTATTAGAACCCTATTAAGAAATACTAAATAGACTAGTTAGTCTAGGAAGGATATAAAATAGGTTTGTATAAATTAATAGTAGTAGCTAATAGTATAGTATTAGAATAGGATATATAACCCGTTTTAGTATAAAAGAATAATAGTCCTTAGGGTAAATACTACTTTATAATTAATCATTAGAATATTAATATGTAGATTCTAATATTACTAATCCTATTACTCTATAAGATCTATAAGAACCTATTAGATCCCTAAATCAGGACCTATTTATCTTGAGACTTAAAGTATACCTACTAGTCTATCTTTATTTATTTAGACTATAGATATATTTATATATTTAATATACTAGAATACTTATAACTGTAGGAATACCGAAGGTATATGTTAAAAACTTCTATAATACTCTTATAAGGTTTATATAAACCTTAATAAATAACTATAGTATATATAGTTATATACCTATATAATATCTCTTTAATAATACTTTAATAACTATGAAACATAAAATAATAACTATAAAAGTATTTCCTTCATGGAATGAATACCTTAAAAATCTATATAAATTCTAATAATAGCAATAACCTTATATATATATATATATATTAGCTTTATAGCTATAAATATACAGAAATTGCGCACGGACCACATAGTGATCCAAGCGCGATTTCTGCTTAATAAGCTACTGCTTTGTAGTTACGTTTTAGAATATCTTACCCCTCACTTTGTGAGGGTAGGATTTATAACTTAGAAATAACATTAACAATACTATCAATATTTAACGATTTCTCTATCAATTAATCCCAGGAAAAATACCTCCTTATGCTTAAATCTATTAGGCTTTATCACCATATTACTCAGCCTATTAATATCTATTATTCAGGCTGTTTTACCGCCCCTTTTGCTACCTATATACCTATTCTTACAATAACTATAGCTAATTAGAATATAATAAGGCGTAAAGATATTAACTTATTAAATAACTAAAATTAAGGGGATCTTCCTAGGTCCTATTCTAGAACTAAAGGCTAAACTATCTTTATTAGTTTTAATAAAAGCTAGCGAGATACCCCCTATAGATATCTATTTTAATAATATTTTTATAAAGTCCTATTACTAGGATAATAAGTAGATATTTATAAAATAATACCTATTACCTTAGTTTATATAAGTATAAGTCTAACTATTAAGAAAGAAGATTAGCTTAGGAATAAGATTAGTTATTACTATAAGTTAGATATATAAAGCTAGGAGCGCTATATTTATTAAGCCTAACTATATTACTAAGATCTAGGAATAGCTAGTACCTACTAACTAGACTAGTATAAGGGTACTTATTACTATAACTAAGCCCTATAGATAGTAGATGAAGAACTATACTAAGGTAGCTTACCCTTTATATTAGCTAACTAGTACTATTCTATAGAAATAGGGATCCTTAGAGGCCCTATTATTTTAACTAATAAAAGAACTTATAGTAGGGGCTATTAGATTATATAGCCTAGATATTAGCTAATTAGTATAGTTATATTTAAATATACTAAAGTATACTAGAGGTTATATAATTATATAGAACTAATTAGCTAGGTAAGTACTAATCCTTATAATTCGTTTCTACTTATAAAGACCTAGCGGAATTATAGAACCTATAAGCGCGAGCTATTAGTAATCGTGGAATTTTATTAAGAATACTCCTACTTTCTTTAAATAGAGAAGCTATTAACTATCTATATTAACTATAAACCCCTTACTTAGTTTTGAATATTAGCTTATTATAATAAGATCTACGCGCGCTAGGTATTAGAACTAAGGATATTAAATATTAAGATTAAATATATCTAGGGCTAATGGAACGTAGCTATTAATATACTATTAAAAATAATATTCCTATCTTATAATTATAATAGTAATAACTTATAAGTATTTAGGTTTAAAATAGAAGATGGTTCCTAGGTATAGAAGGATAGAACTAGGGGCTATAAAGAACTACTAAAACCTACTCGAAAAGGTAAGCTAAACTATGAATAATTAAATAAAATAGTAGAGTCCTTACTTATATATTATAGGGGAATAGGTACTAGAGAGGGGAAGTGAAATAACTCTATTATAATACTAATAAAGCGCCTAGTAACTACTAAAATAAGATTATTAGAACTTATAGTTAGATATAGTTATTAGTTAGATACTTAAGATATAACCTTAAGTTTAAATATCTATATAGCCTAAGGTAATAATAATATAAAAAGGTAGAGGGATAACCTATAGTATAGTAATATCTATAAATTCCTATTAGGTAGATATAAGACTAATAATTACTAAACTTAATACTTAGTAACTTATTACTAATCTTATTTAATCTTAGAAAGAACTGTATATAACTTATATTAGGGTATTGAATATAGATACCTTATCTATTTAGAGGTTACTAATATATATAAGGAAGCTTATAATAAGGCTAGCTATTATAAGCTAAATATAATATACTATTAGTTAGTAAGTAAAGTTTTCTAGCTAGAGATATTAATCAATATTATTAATTATATAAATACCTATTAGCTCTATACTAGTATTAAACTATAAAAACCACTATATCTAGATTAAACTATATCAATCTTAGAATTATTATAAGTTATTAGGATTAACTACTTAGGCATATTACTTATTTTAGCGAGAGGTAATATATACCTTCTAATGTAGATTAACTACTTAAGCTAATTTTACTAGGGTTAACTTATAAAAATAGCTATAGCTAGGGAAGCGATCCCTTAGTTAGAAGTATAGATAGATACTATTAGTATATTACCTTAAGTTATCTACTTAGATACCAGAGGAGTATTTATATCAATTAAGTTTAAAACTATAATAAAAGCCTATTAAGCTAAAGTTATACTAGCTCTAGCTAAGTCTTATAAATTAATAAGTATTAAGCTCGGAATTACGCCGCAGCCCCTTCGCAAAAAGACTATAACAAATTTACCTAGTTCGCAGGTATAATTCGGGAAATACTATATAGGTATTTTAACCTATACCCTCTACTAGTTAAGGAAAATAATATAGGAACCCTATACGTTCCTACTACTCGTAAGTAAACCCTCTAAATATTACTATATAAAGTCGGACGCGCGCTATACCAGGGCTAATTATATTAGAGCCGAACAGGCTACTAAGGCTCTTATAGTAATACCCTCGCTAAACCTTCTAGTAAGGTAAAAGCTACTATACGAGATAACTCCTTAACCTAAAAGGTCGACCTTCTAGTAAGGTGCTAAAGGTATTGCGAACGCTACTATATGAGAAGTAACTCCTTAACTAGAGAGGTCTTTCCTAAGAGGTTCTTATAGCTAGAAGTATAAGAAGCTCTGCTATAAGTAGGGCTTTATACCTCTCCCTTATCCTTATCCTTATCCCTATAACCCACGATAAATCCTTAACTATATTAGCACTAGACCCTATATATAAATATACTAAGCCTAAGCGAGGTATACCCTTTAGTATAAATAACGTAGAGGGGATCGCTAGAGAGTTTAGCCTTAATACGATTAATAAAACCCGCTCCTTTATTAACTACTCCGCTATATATAGAGAGCGTATTATTAGTATAGCCCTTAAGAGGGCTTACCTTAATACCCCTATAGGGGACTCTATAAGGCGTAATAGCATTAGAGCTAAGTAAGTAAACTTAGTAGTAGAAGTTCGGCGGGTTGTTATATATCCTATAGAGTAGCCCTTCTTCGAGCAGGTCCTCTATATTACTAAGGTAGAGGTAGCCTAGGTAGCGAACGTCGGTAAGTATAGCTTGCGCTAACTATAATATAGAGAGAGCGTTGCTAATAATAGCATAGTAAAGATAGTAATGACTTCTAGCGGATGAAGCGGTGACGGAGGCGGTATTTAACAGCAGCGCGGGTAGTGCGTGAGAGGAAAAGTCGATAGTTTCGTAGTCTATTAAATAATTAAAAACTACGTTATTATTAATATAAAGTTAAAGATTGTGAGGCTATAGGTATATATAAGTACGGCTATAGTTAGGAGAGGATTATGTAACCGAAGGCTATGTATTATTAGGAGGCGCGGAGTTAGAAGGTCTGTTGCACTTGAGCAGGTAAAATCACTATGCAGTGGCCAGAGGCTAAATTAATAAGTATAATTAAAATCTATATCTAATTAGTTATTAACTTTATTATAAAGGATATTCTAGGCGGGAAATTCCCCCTAGAGGACTAGGACCTATATTATATAGAAATACTTAGGGATATTGTAAGAATAGGTATATAAGTAGCGAAAGGGGCGGTAAAATAGCCTGAATAATAGATATTAATAGGCTGAGTAATATGGTGATAAAGGCTGATAAATTTAAGCATAACTGAGTATTTTTCGATAGATTTTTAATAGAATAATTTGATAGAGAAATCGTTAAATATTAATAATATTGTTTCTAAGTTATAAATCCTGCCCTCACTAAGTTAGGGGTAAGATATTCTGAAACGTAACTGCAAAGCAGTAGCTTATTAAGCAGAAATCGCGCTTGGATCACTATGTAGTCCGTGCACAATTTCTATATACTTATAGCTATAAAGCTAAGGATAATAAATATATATATGTATATATATATATATATATATATATATATATATAAGGTTATTGCTATTATTAGAATTTATATAGATTTTTAAAGTATTTATTCCATAAAGGAAATACTTTTATAGTTATTGATTTATGTTTTATAGTTATTAAAGTATTATTAAAGAGATATTATATAGGTATATAACTATATATACTATAGTTATTTGTTAAGGTTTATATAACCCTTATAAGATTATTATAGAATCTTTTAAGATATACCTTCGGTATTCTTATACCCCCCCGTAAGGTATATATCTTATTCATATATAGCTTATTATTATATTATGTTATATTATATTATATTTCATACTCTGTTTATAAGTTATTCACTCTAATATAAAAACTCTTAAAACCCGGTAGGAAAAATAAAGAGGAAATTCTTAGAGTATTATATAATAATTGCTAGTAGAAAAACCTAAAAACCTAAATCTTATAGGTATAAAAAGGAAAACTAGACTTTTATATAGTTATAGTTATTATTATTACAGTCTAATACTTTAGATCTGTAATGCGGTTATGATCTAAATTATTAGTTATATTATTATTATTATTATTACCTATTATAATTAATAGGTTATGGAATTTTATTTTGCATAAGGGCTTTATTAATATATCTGTAATATTATTACTAGACTGCATATAAAAGAGGAATATTTCTTCTTCTATAACTAGATTCCTAGTAAAATAATATTTATATTAATATGCTTAGCCTTTTTATAAAATCCAGGATTTTTAGCTAATCTTTAAGCTGAGATATTATCTATAAGTATTTTAGGCTTTATAAGGCTTTTATAGCCTAAAGTATTAAGTATAACGTTATAGCTATTATATATATATAAGGCCCCCTTTGCTATATTAGATAAAGCTATATATTCGGCTTCGCAGCTTGTTAAGGCTACTGTTTTTTATTTAGAAGAAGAATAGGATGTAATATTATAAAAACCCTATATAAATATATAAGCTAAGGTTGATTTTCGATTATTAAGATCTCGTGCCTAATCTGAATCTGTAAATCCAATTATATTATTATTATTAGGTATATCCTTACTATAGCTATATATTAAACTATAGTTAGGGAATTTATTTATATATCCCTAGATTCTATTTAGAGCTATAAAGTGCTCTTTAGAGGGATTACTACCATAACGGGCATACGTTATAATCGCTAAAGTAATATCTAGCCTTATTCTTAAAGCTAGGTATAATAGGGCTCCGATTTCCTATTAATATTATAATATTTCCTCCTTAGCTATATAGTTATTATTCTTATATAACTTTAGATTATTATCTATAAGGGTATAAGCCCTATAGACTTTAGTTCTATTATACTTATTAAGTATGTTTTCTATATACTTCAGTTGTTTTATATATAGTTATTTATTTATACGTTCTATTATTATTCCATTACCTAGGAAGATACTAGGCTCCCCTAAGTATTAAAGTCTTAAATACCTTTATAGGTTATTATATATATAATTATAGGTTTTATTATTATTAATAGCTAATAGCATACCATCAACATCACAAGCTAAAATAGCTTTATATCTATTTTTATTTAATATAAATACTCCCTTATCATAGGGGGAGACCTTAAAGTTATACTAAAGTAGTATTAACTATAGGTATTTATACTATAGGCGTGGGCTTTGTTTTAAGCTATATAAGGCTTTATTTAGCTTGCATATTAAGCTATTATCTGTTAGATTATTATTATTATATTTTAAGTTATTAGTATTTCTATTATATAAGAAACTAGTAGGTATCCTTATATAGAGGTCCTTATCAATATCTACGTGGGTAAAAGCAGTAGTAACATCAAACTACTTTAATATATAGTTATGCTTTATAGCAAATATTAATATAAATCTATAGCTTTCAGGCCTATAAGTAGTACTAAAAGTCTTAAGGTAATCTATACTAATATGTTGGTTGAAACCTTGAACTACCCAACGGGCTTTATATTTTATATTATTATTATTATGTTTTATTTTATAAACCTAGCGGCCCCCTAGGGGATAGACTCCCCTAGGTTTAGGTATAAAATTCTAAGTATTATTATCTTTCAGTTGTTTTATCTCTATAAGCATAGCTTAAATCCAATTATCTATATGTGGAGAGCAGATTGCTTGCTTATAGGTAGCTGGCTTATTAAGAGTAGTTGCTGCTAATATATAAGAAGCTTTGTTTATAGTTATATTATTATTATTTATAATATTAATAGCTTCAGCGTTATTATTGTTATTATTATTATTATTATTGTTTTTATAGTTTAGGTATTCCCTTAAGACTGGGACGTCTTGAAGGGTGAAAAGTGCACTTTCTTCATATTCAACCCAATTATATTATTTTTTAGCTTCTTCTATTATATAGGGGAATTATATTATTAACTTGGAATTATTTCTACTATTATTATTATTAATAGTAGTACTCTCCGAATTACTACCCGCGCAATCTCTAGGTAATAATTTATGGTTATCCTCTCGAACGTTAGATAACTGGTTATTACTGGTATTATTATTGGTTATATTGTTATTATTGTTATTGTTATTATTATTTATATCCTGAATTTTATTATTATCTTTATTATTATTATTATTATTATTAATACCAGCCTCAACAGTTGGATTCGGTAAAGAGTTATTACTAGGATATAGGGGAGACATCGTAGTATTATTATTATGATTATTATGATTATTATGATTATTATGATTATTATGATTATTATGATTATTATGATTATTATGATTATTATGATTATTATGATTATTATGATTATTATGATTATTATGATTATTATGATTATTATTACTACTTATAGTAGTACTATTATCGAATTGGGATTTGATATATATAGGTAACTCTTTCTGTTGAGTAATAAAGGTGTTTCTAATATAATAACGTCTCTCGACTATTACACCTTTTTATTATTAATATTATAGACCTTATAACCGTTAGAGCTATAACTAATAATAGCTCCCTTTAAGGCTCTAGGGTTAAGCTTCTTTATTCACGGATTATAATTTTTATAGTAGTATAAACTACCCTATACCCTTATATTATTTATATTAGGCTCTCGTTTATTCTTTAACTCATAGGGAGTTTTATATTAAATAGCCTTATAAGGGGATCTATTATATAGATCTATAGAAGCAAGGACTGCTTCACCTTATGGGTTTAAGGGTATACTAGAGTTATATAAAATAGCCCTAGTGTTATTAATAATAGTGCGTATAATACGCTCTATTAATCCGTTTAGTTCATAGGTATAAGGAGGTCTAATATTATGGATAATACTACTATTTATATATATATTTTTGATATATTTATTAGTGAATTCTAATCTACTATCCGTATTGAATTCTCTTATACGCTTATTATTAATATTATTATTAACTTTAGCTTTAAATTTATTAAAGGCTTTAGTAATAGACTATATAGTCTTATATGTTAATAGTTTTCCCCACGCAAAGCGGGAATATTTATTTATAAATATTATAAACTACCTATAGTAATTATAAGTTTCAGGACTTATAGGTCTATAAAGATCTAAGGCTATATAATCTAGATAATCTAGATCTTTATTATATATTGAATTTTCATTAACCTTAGTAATAAACTTGCCCTTAAGGCAGGCTTTATAAGGTAGAAGATTTGTTATATTTATAGCTTTATTATTATTATTATTATTACTTATAAGGTCATTATTTATTTCAGCATTATCTGAAAGACCTTTAAGGTATTTATAACTTATATAACCTAGACGGTCATACTATAGTTTATATAGATCTTTATTATTGTTATTAGTTATAGATTGCGTATAGAGTAGGTTATTATTATTATTATTATTATTATTATTATTCCTCTTCAAGGGGGCTTTATAACCCTAATTTAAGAGTATTTTAAAGAGATAGAGGTTATTAGACTTATAGCCCGTAGCTATAGTACGGTTATTATATATATTATATAAAATTGGTTTCTACTATATAACAGAGGTTATACCTATATTATTAAGTCGACTTTAACTAAGTAAATTAATACCTAGTTTAGGTATATAATAGACGTCTTTTAATATTATTCTTTTATTATTAGGGAAAATATTTAAATCTCCCCTTATAGTAGTAGTGAGCTGATTTGCTTTGCCCTACTTTATAGGGGTATTTATAGACTTTTTATTATATAAAAGAGTGTGATTTCTAACTATATAAATAGTAGTAGCAGTGTTAATATAAAATATAATATTAATTTACTTATAACGCCTTAATCCCAAGTCCTTTTCCTTACTTATAATACTCTGTTAAATCAAAGTACCTAAGGTTATATTATTAGTTATTATATTATTATTATAAGGATTATTATAGGATATATTTACGTTTTCAAATTCCTAATCTTTATCGGAGTCATCAAGATCCATAGGATCCTCGTTTTAATTAATAGGTTAATCTATAGATATATAGGGGGCTATTATAGTATTATTTTCTTCTTCTACCTCTTCTATAACCCTTAAGGTAGTTATATTAACTTCCTTAGTAGTAGTAGAGGTAGAAGGTTGTTTGTTTTTATTATTATTTTTATTATTATTTTTATTCCACTATACTAGGGCCTTTTTAGGGTATAGAAAGGCATAGCTATCCTTAGTATAGCTAGTCCTTTTATGGTTTTTATAATATAGACCCTTTTGCCTTTTCTAAGGCTTTTTAGTAACCTTATTTTTATTTTTCTATTTATTATTATTAGTAGTAAATTTCACTGCTTTACCCTTACGTCTTGATGTATCTAATAAATTAGAGAATAGACTATTAAGCGTATATGCATCCTTATTAGCCCTAAGACCTTGAGTAATAGTAGTTATAAAACTGTTATACTCTTAGTCTAGGCTATTTTATATATATACTATAGCTACCTAATTAGGTAGTTTAAGCTTATTATATACTAGGTTATCTATACGTTCCTTTAGTTTATTTATATATTCATCTATAGAGTAAAAATTACTTTAAGTAGTATTAAATAACTCTTTATAAGTCAGGAACTCCTTAGTAAACCCTATAGGCTTATATAGGCCTTTAAGATATTTCCAAGCCTCGTAGGCTATTATATTATCCTTTATAACCCTTAGAGGCCTATTGTTATAGAATAGCTATCTATAACTTAGAGCCTTATTATTTAGATTAATATTATTATTATCTATAGGCTTAGATAAGTCTATAGTTATATCTTTACTAATAAGTAGGGGCTTAATACGTATAGACTAGACTTTATAGTTATTAGATCTAGAAAGCTTAGGAAGCTATACTTTCAAATCAGATATTACAATAACGTTAGGAGTATAATATATAAGCTCTAATATAGTATATAGATTATAATAGTAGGATAAGATAGTTATATAGCTTAGTAGTATTAACTATAGCTTTGTTATTATATATATATATAGTTAAACCCAGAGGTTATAGGTTTAACTCGTGATATTCCTCCTCTTTTAATCCTCTTTTAAGGGTCTTCCGACTCTTCTATAGAAGACTGCCTAGTAGGTAAACCTTCTATAGTTAGGATAATATCCGGTATATAGCCTATATTAGGCCTCGTTGGAATAGCGGTGTGGATATAGATAAACTAAGACTTATATAGGCTTAGTAATAACGCGAGGATATAATTAAGGGGAGTAAGGTTAAATAGTTTTACTATAATATTATCTTATTTCGTAGTAATAGAGGTATTAATTGTAGTATAATCGAATCGATATAGGTTCTAAACAGCTTCTCGTAGGAGGCTCCGATCTTTTAACTAGTAAACTAGTCTAGCTAGTATTTCTAGTTCGGCATAGGGTGTATAAAGGCTATATCTTTTAAAAGTATACCTTAAATAGGTAACTTTAATAAAGAGAATAGGCTTAAGGTGCTTGTTATAATAAGGAGGAGGTTAAATAGGTATAAGGTTATGAAAAAGGTTGGAGCTAGGCTTATAACCTGTAAGAATAGGTATATAAGTAGCGAAAGGGGCGGTAAAATAGCTTGAATAATAGATATTAATAGGCTAAGTAATATAGTAATGAAAGTGTAAGAATACCGAAGGTATATCTTAAAAACTTCTATAATAATCTTATAAGGGTTATATAAACCTTAATAAATAACTATAGTATATATAGTTATATACCTATATAATATCTCTTCAATAATACTTTAATAACTATAAAACATAAAATAATAACTATAAAAGTATTTCCTTCATAGAATGAATACCTTAAAAATCTATATAAATTCTAATAATAGCAATAACCTTATATATATATATATATTTATTATTGTTAGCTTTATAGATATAAATATATAGAAATTGCGCACGGATCACATAGTGATCCAAGCGCGACTTCTGCTTAATAAGCTACTGCTTTGCAGTTACGTTTCAGAATATCTTACCCCTCACTTCACGAGGGCAGGATTTATAACTTAGAAATAATATCATCAACAATATTAATGATTTTATATCAAATTATTCTATCAAAAATCCATTGGAAAATACTCCCTTATGCTTAGATTTATTAGCTTTTATCACTATATTACTCAGCCTATTAATATCTATTATTCAGGCTGTTTTACCGCCCCTTTTACTACTTATATACCTATTCTTACAGAAAGCTGATAAATTTAAGCATAAGGGAGTATTTTTCGATGGACTTTTAATGGAATAATTTGATAGAGAAATCGTTAAATATTGAGAATATTGTTTCTAAGTTACAAATCCTGCCCTCACGAAGTGAGGGGTAAGATATTCTGAAATGTAACTGCAAAGTAGTAGCTTATTAAGTAGAAATCGCGTTTAGATCACTATGTGGTCCGTGCGCAATTTCTATATATTTATAGCTATAAAGCTAAGGATGATAAATATATATATATATATATATATAAGGTTATTGCTATTATTAGAATTTTATATAGATTTTTAAAGTATTTATTCTATAAAGGAAATACTTTCATAGTTATTATTTTATGTTTTATAGTTATTAAAGTATTATTAAAGAGATCTTATATAGGTATATAACTATATATACTATAGTTATTTATTAAGGCTTATATAACCCTTATAAGATTATTATAGAATCTTTTAAGATATACCTTCGGTATTCTTATAGATATTAATAAATATTAGATACTAACTATAGGATACTTACTAATAGAGATCCTAATAAGATAGGAGGTAATAGGTTTAGCTATTAAACTATTAAGCTATAATAATATTCCCTAACCAGAGGTATTTGCTAATACTATAGTTATTTATATAGCTAGAATAAATTATAAGAGAAGAGTAGTAGTAAGTATATAAGATATATAAAACGCTACTTAATTAGCTAAGTATAGATAATAATTAATAATCCTATTTAAGTATAGTAATCTAGTTATATTATCTTAAGATAGGAAGCTTCTAAAGTTTAAACCTTATTAGAGAGGCCTATTTACTATATAATATTAAGTTAGTTAAGTTATATACTAATTAGAATAACTAGATAGAACTACTATACCTTATAATTAATATTAGGATTAGTTAAAAGTATTTTCCTTATAAAAGGGATATCTATAATTAAATACTAATTTAATATTACTATTCTTATAACTATTAAGGTAATAATAAATAAAGCTTTAGAGATATTAAGGTTAGATAGGTCGTACTTTCCTTATTAAAACTCTTTCTATAAGAGGTACTCTTACCTAATTTAATTATAAAAGGGGTTCCTTCTATTTATTTATTAAGAGACTTAGTATATAAAAGTAAATTTCCTTTCTAAGCTAATTAATTAAATTTATTCCTCTTATAATAACCTTTTTACTTCTCTTATCTTCCTATCTAGTTTCTCCCCTTAATATCACTTACCTTTAGTATAATAATACTATATTAACGCTTAATATAGTAATTCCTTATAACGAACGAGATCCCTAACTTCCTATAGAGCTATACTAGGGGTACTTTAATCGATCGCCTAGATCCCTAACCTTCCTATATTTATTTTATTTTAAAGATATTCTTATAATTAGTAATTATAAATCTCTTAATTAATTTAAGAGTAATCTAACTATACTTAGTAAATCCTATTAAAATATTAATAAATATAAGTAATAGCCCTTCTAGTATAGTTAATATCCTTAAGGATAACCCCTACCTTATATATTGCTATTCTTTAATATTAATAAGTATTACTAGAAGGTTGGTAGAAAGAAATTATCCTAGAACTAAAACGCGAGGTTCTAAGAATAGGGGCTAGTAGGTAAAGTAATATATAACCTAGAAGAAAAATAATAACCTAGCTTTATATATATAAGATAACTTAGCTAATAATAAATCCTCTATACTAGATAGTAATACTAATTTAGATAAAGAACTAGCTAAGAATATACTAGAATAGGCTTATAAAGCTATAAGGGCTATATTAATTTGATTAATTAACCTTATTCATTCTAGAAAGGTAGTAGAATATATCTTTACTAAAGGTATAGAAATTAATCTTAAATCCTAGGCTAAGAAGCCTATCTCTAAAACTACTATTACTATTTCTAGTAACTTTAACTCTTAGAAGATTAGGGGAGCGATCCTACCTAATAGAGAACTATTTAATAAGACTATATTATAAGTATTCATAATATATATTATTACCTTTAATAACTAATAGGACTACCTATTTAGGGGTTAGAAGAATTTAAGAGATATACTAGGCGTAATAACTATAATTATATATTACCTCTAAGAAGATATTACTATTACTAATTTAGCTATTATAAGCGTTTATATTATAAAGCTCTATTATATTAGATACTAGAGTCTATATACTAGAACTAAAGGAAAGTTTATTTATTCTCTAGCCCCTAAGAAGGATATTATAATACTAAAGATAATAAACCCTAATTAAGTTCCTAAAGAAACTATTATAGTAATACCAGCTCCTCTTATTATTAATTCCCTAAACCTTACTATTATTAATAAGCCTAGTAGAGAGATTACTAATAATAAGCTAACTATACCTAGCGAGCCTAAAAGTTATAATAAACTAAAGCTTTAGCGCGATTTAATTATTAAATAATAAGGAGTAGTTTCTATCCCTATTATAATATTTAATAAGGAACTAGGTTTACTAACTAGTATATTAATATTTCCTAGTCTAATATTAAAGCTTAGATCTAGATATAGCTAGTTTAATCTCCCTACATATAATTAGTCCTTCTAATTAGGAACTAATTCTACTATACTAATTAATATTAGGGATTTAGCTATTCCTCTAATAGGTTTTAAATAACCTAATAAACCTATAATAGGGAATAATAATACTAATATTAATAAACCTCTAAAAGCTATTAACCTAGTTAAAAACTATAATTATTTAGATAAGAATAATAATTTTACTACTCTTTTATTAATATTTAAGTTAATTAGAACTCTACTTAGTAGTAATCTTAGTTCTAAGAAGATTCCTATTAAATTTAAATTATCTTATTATAAACCTAACTATCCTTAGATTCTTAACAATAATAATCCCCTTAACTAGCTTAAAGTTAACGCTAGGGTAGGAATAATAGGATTAACATAAGATTTCTTATTTAAATTTATAAGTAGCTCTAATTATAATAGATCTATTATATTTATTATTAGAACTAAAGAGGGATATATGAAAAAAGAGAAAGTTAAAGTCTAATAAGAAGCTAATAAAGTAATTAGATTAGCTCCTATTAAGTATTAAATTAGAATTAAACTTTATTAGATATAAGAAGTTATATTAGAATAAGGAATAAATTGTATATTAAGAAAGCGTAAGTTTATTAAGACTTAGGTTAGATAGCTTAAGGAGATTAAGGCTATAAGAACTATTTTATTATCCTTAGTATCTACTACCCTATATAAGTATAAGTTAATAGAGGTTCTACTTTAAAGTAAATAAAGTTCTTTTAATTAACTAAATATATATTATTATAACTTAAAAAGGAATAAGAATTAAAATAAATATAGGTTTTATTATAGAATAGTAGTAGAATTAAAATTAGGAGTTAGAATAGCTTTAAGTAATTAATACTAGCTTATCTTTTATTTTTATTAATACTATTAGGAGTAATAGAGTTATAGTTAGATATATATATATATAAGAACTCATAGATCGGAGATTCCGTTTTAGGAGATAACTATAGAGGGCTTATATAAGGTATATTTAGCCTAGCTTAGCATTAGAGCAGAACTTAGAGGAATCAAACCCGCTTATATATAACTACACCCGCCCCAACTAAGAGGCTTCTACTTTCTTTTCGTCATTTCCGCAATACCTAGCGACGAAGAGTAAGCCAACTTGTGCTACCCTGAGGCAGGGCCAACTAGCCGCGATGTAAGAAACACGCTGGGCTCCTCGCAGATTGGATGCTGGGCAGCAACGCGAACATGAACCGGACGACACGGGAGATATTTTGGCCGATCATTCGAGGTAACGGACCGAAGAAGGTTACGCTGAACTGCTTAAGAGAGTTTGGAGCTATCGAGATGAATTGCCACTCGGGCCGCCATTCTTCAGCGCCGAAGAGGACTTCGGAGTCTAGGTGAGGTGCCTGGTCTAGCTTGATGTAGTCATTTCGAGGAAGAGATGAACTTGACACGAGACAGCGGCAGTTGCAGCGAAATGCTCATCTGGGTTAATCGTGCATCGGTGAGAGTCGTAGAACTGGAGAGCTGTTTCGCATCTGGGACAGAAAGACAAACAACCGTCTCAACCAAGCACCCGGTTCTAATCAATAATTCATGTCTCACTTGTACGATAGACGCATGCCTCTATCCCCAGCGCTATTCCTGATTCGATTTGATCGACATCCAAGCGTGAGAAATCAGGGTAACAAACTCTTGTTCTGAATAGTGCCGCCTGCTCGGACGGCCTGCTGCCGCTGGCAAGCAGCCGCAGCAACGGTTTCTCTGTGTGTGTATGTGTTTCGCAATGTTTGCTTCCCTGTCAACGCCGCCAGAGGGACAAGAGAGTCCGGTTGCGAAATGACGCGAATGCAGAAGCAATGTGCAGCACGGATGGCAAGCTGCATCAGCGTTATCACGAGCCAGGAGACTGAGAGAAAAGCAGAGGCAGGGGGTAAGTATACCTACCCATTAGTTTATTACTTCGCCCCACCACACTTACTACTTCCATATCTAATTGGCGAAATTTTAGCTAAAGTACCCTAAGGCTATTTTTTTGCAGTAAGTAACCTTTTTTTGCTATTTCGTTATATTTCCCCTCTCACCCCTTGAAGTTAGTAATGCTACGAGTGCGCCGCCATTACCAACTACCTCTTTTTTACCTATAATAATAATAACCCACCTCGCGATACCCTTACCTAACTACCTCGCCCGCTGTTATATATCTATATACAACTAGCGTATTACGCCGCAAGGCCCTCCTTCTAATACTATCCTACCTAATTAGCATAGCCGAAAAATTGACACTAGTATTGGTACCTTAAAAGTGGCCTTTTTTGGCGGTGTGGGAAGTACTGATACTAGCGATCATTTGCTCCATATGGTTAGTATGGGACTGCGCTAACGTTTAGAATCCCTGGGTAGGTATAAAAGGCGCGCGCAATTAATTGGCTGTGGAAGAGTGGGCCCAGGTCCCCAAGGTCCCTGTGTTGGTTCGTCAGGTCCCCTTTCGCCCGTGGCTCCCTCAATGTCACCTGGTCCCGTCCCGTCCTTCATTTCCCACGTGGTGATCGCGCATCTTTCTCCGCCTCGTCGATTTTCTCACGCAAGCTAAGGCAGGTGGAAACTCGCTGGCTGCCGAGAGTTGCCACGAGAGGAATCCTCGCACCTTCCCGCTCGAAGCTTCTTTTCGCTGTTTAGCCTTTGGCCATCGATCTTCTGCAGCCCTCTCGCTCGCCTTCTCATCATAGTTGAGCTACAGTGAAATACCAATAGCGCTGAAAGGAATCGAACGCATCTTCACCTAAGTCCGACTGGCACACAGTCATTTCGACTTCCACGCATCGAACACGCCGTTGAAAGCCGCGGCAAGACAATCCGATGCATATGCGTCAAGAAAAAAAAAAACAATGAAAACAAACGATGGCACCGTACAGACCTCTCGACTACCTGGGTGTCAGCCATGCCTACACCCGAATCCGGATCGTCGGCGGCGGTTTGGCAAACTCGCGGCCAAATACAACCCGTCTCTGGGGCGAAAGAAGACAAATCAAGAAACGAAGAGTCAATGGCCCTTTGTTCCCCGTCAGAACGCGAGACAAACAAATTTCCGATGGCCCCAATTCTCCCACCGAGATTGTGCATAAGCCCTGCACAAGTTGAGCTCCGATGGTAAAGCCAGACCAACGCTACGCAGTTCCTGTCTCGTATCACCCGAGAATGGTCCCAACGCGGGTAACTATGGTCCCCTAGGGCCTTTCTGCACAACCATGGCTATGAGGACGACTCGACGAGACATGCAAGAAATCGGCGCCAATTGATCGATTATGGGATGATTCAGGTGTTTCCCTATGCAAGAATCAGAATAGTGCAAGCACTAACTGGCATGCTAAAAAAGGACCACTACACCAAGCACCGTCGGCGCCGCTTTGACTCGGTTCCCTCTACACTCGCTTGGCTCGCCGGCCGTCCGAACTGCTTGCCAGCTTCAGACTACGCGAACTCACTATCTTCGTACTCATTTTCCCGCTCGGAATGGTACAATGGCGCAAGCCTCCTAGCAGTCGCGCTTGCTCCCCTGCGAACACCGCTATTGGATAGAACTGGCTGAGACAACGATTTTGATGGGCGGGGAGTCAAAAGGATGCCGACTAGCCAAGAAATGTCATTGACCGGTCCATCGCAACCACCCTATCCCTCTTTGAGCTCGTTTGTTCTCTTCGTGGTCGCTGCTATGGTCAGTGCGTTTGTGCGCGGTTTGTCTGCAGCTGCGGGGGCACATACTCGGCCAGGTCGAGGTCCAGTCTTTCGTACAGTCTGATCGGCTTGCCGTCGAAGGCGCCGTCACATGAATTCTGAGACTAGCTAGGAGAAGAAGCCGACGTATAACTCCCCTTCAAGTCCCTCATGCGGTTTTAAAGAAGGTGCCTCCATCTTTTCACCCTTGTTCGACGTAGATTACAAGTTGTGCAACATCAGATTTCAGACACAGCCCTATCGAGAAACATCTGATCGAAATGGAGGACAAAGAAGTTCAAATACCCACCAAGATGAAGACGTCTGCGAGGATCGAGGAGAAGAAGTCTTGGATTCCTGATTGGCTGGTCTGGTATAAGAAACCCGAATACAGGGACTTTCGAGAGTATGCCAACGCCATTCGGAGCGGAAATCGGCCGTTGAGCAGGGACGGACGTAACAAAAGCCCTATTCCGGCAAGGTTGAGTCTGGAGAAGGTTCTTGCCAATCAGACCTGTGAGCATCTCAACTAAAACACGCTGTGGACATCGTCACGAATCAATACTGACCCCTTCCCTCCCAGGTTCGCCAATGTCTTTGTATGACTTCTATATGTACCTCAAGTACATCGAGTTCTCGCCCGAGAACCTGGAGTTCTTCGTCTGGTAATTCTCTTTCATTTCGTGTTGTCGACAGTGTCTGACTATGAATCTAGGTTCCGCAACTACGAGGACGCTTATGCTAAGACCGGAAGCCTCAATGACTTTCCCATTGGAGAGAAGGAGGCCGATGCCAGATCGTCTAGAGATAGTGCTACCGAGAGCACGCTTGATTCCATCGACCATAAGCTTCCCTCTATCGCCATGTCTGAGTTCGAATGCGATCCCGAAGCAGGTCAGTCTAAGGTTAACACCACTTCTCCCCGTGCTTCTACTGATCTCATATAGCGAATGAGACCATGAGCCATATTGTACGGCTCATTGCCCCGGAGGCTGCCTGTCGTCCAAACAGCAAGATTGGCCCGAACGGCCGCGACCGTATCAAGTCATGGGCTAACGCGTGCGCGAAACCAATCTGCTCAAACACCGTACCCGCCGTCGTCCCTGGTCGCATCTCCCCGAACTCGGCTTACCGGACTGAACTCAACGCTGTCGTTAAGACCTTTCTTATCCCCGGCGCCGAGAAGGAACTCAACATTCCGCCCGGTATTCGCGATAAAGCTCTACTAGATCTTCAACACTCGTCCGATCCATCTCATCTTAAGCCCATTGCCGACCATGTCTACGGCCTTCTCAAGAATTGCTCCCACCGCAACTTCGTCAGACTCGGTGTCTCTAACGGTACCTTCGAGACGTTATGCATGGCTACCAGCGTGGGTATCGTTCTCACTATTGCCGGCTTCCTCTGCGTACTTCTCAGAGCCTTCGTCCCTTATATGGGCGCTCATAGCCGTTATAACGCGTTCGCCCCCTGGCCGATGTGGTTTGTTGGCATGTCCCTCATCCTGTCAGGTCTTAGGGGTAGTTGCTTCTTCCTCTTGCTATTCACCCGTCGCCAGCCTCTTCCTTGGGAACGATTCGACGATAGCGCGTCTCTCCTCTCCCAGAAGTCCGGCTTCATGAGGTTCATTTCGCGAATGATGATTTTTGACCGCAAGATTAGAGTCAAGGATATTCATTTGCGGAGGCTGCAACACAAAATCGTGCTTCAGGCTATGGTTGGTGGTGCGATATTCTCCTGTCTCTGCAGCTTGTTGTTTGTGTTACTGCCTGTCTGGTCGCAGACGTCGCTGTCTTCGGCGTGAGGTGGAACAAAAGAGAGGGAATTCATGGGCGACCTGGCGAAGAAAAATTGAGATTCTTTTGCAACATTACCTCCTATATAGCGGTGATATCCCCGGTGCGAAAACTTGGATTCATTACATCTTAGACCAAATTATCAAACTTCCATATTTTAATTGAACATTTACAAATTGCGTTACCACTTCCTATATACCGTGACTCAAAGCAGCACTGCTCTTATCTGCTGGCCCAGCTTCGTCCCGAGGCTATCTAAGAAGGAGCTGAAGTCTAATCTGAGTCTTCAAGCGCAACGTCTGCCATTGTTTTCACTAGGTAACGCCATAAAAAAGTCTCAAATCATACAGGGTGCCCGGATAGATCCATCTTTAATGGTAGGAGCCCAGCTGCTCCTTGTTAATATCATGGGCTGCATTCACATCTGTCTGCACGTGCTGCTTCTCCATATCCGACTCTTTACTTCTCCTCGTCATCTGCAGGCTGTCCCCGACAAGAATATTCTCTGAGCCACTCGTGAGCTTTTTCGTCAATGGCGTAGCGAGGTTGTCGTCGTCATAATCATCATCGACCTTGAGGAAACGCACGTTTCTCGCGCTCAAAGAACTATGTTTGTAGAGCTGAGTGGTGTTTGCGGAAACAGCAACGCCTCGGGAACCAAGATTAGCGGCGACGGAATGGTTTCCCGGGACTGAATCCGTGCCACAGTCGATGGTCAGCCGTATCCACCTGTCGGCGAGAGACCAAAGGCGCTGGTACAGCTGCTCCTCGCGGCGCCCGAAGCGGGGCAGTTTCTTGGGATGACTGACGAACCCCTTTCTACCCCGAGCAAAGACGCTGATGCCGTACGAGAGATCACGCTTATCCTCGTGTTCAGAAAGAAGTCTCCATGCACGGTTGCCATTCATCAGTCGGCGATGGATCTTTTCGAATAGCTCCGGGTTCCATATCCGAGTGCGCTCAGCAACTTCATCTTGGTGGTCGGAGGAACCGTCGACTTCGGCGAGGCAGGCTTCGTAAAGCTCAATGAGCTTCTGAGCCACAGCTGTACGACTTGCGTGTCGGTAGGTGTAGCGATTGGCCTCCAGGACATTCCACCAAGATTTATGGGTGGGGTCGATCACCGTAGGCGTCGAGAAGTGGAAGCCTGGCTGTGTGAGGTTGCGTTGGATCTCGCGCCGATTCTCTTTGCGCAGGGAATGCTCAGAAGGTTCAAGCTGAAGATTCCGGCGATCCATGGCGGATTCATCTACCCTTCCCTATTTCTCTTAGATCGTGATAGCCATGGAAATTTGAAGGGGAGGGGGTTGGGAACTATTCAATCCTTAAGTATACAAAGCTTTGATAAGGCATTATGAACTGCTTTGTTCAGCCACTGGCTAATGTTCAACTTTCTTTATAGATTGTCTTTGACCTTCCAAATCTTATGTCAGTTACCTTGGATGCCACAGGAAAGTTCGTTGTAGATGTCGACTTCCCAGGTTGTCAGCCGTGCTGCGGAACTAGTCTGACTGGTCAACTCGACGGCTACATCGGGGGCTGCCGGGCTGGGTAGTATGAGAAAGGCTTCAGCACTCATTCGACGCAGACCCGTCCCGGGCAAGCCATGTTGGTATGGATTGAACCATTCGTAAATCTCATTCGGCCCCTTCCAAACCCTGTGTTAGGTCAGTTCGTCTAATATGTACTCGCAGAGGTTCGCGAAGCCCTATTCCTCTTGCTCCAAACTCTTTCAAATGAGTTCATAAGAAGCCCCTGCGAGATCACGCGGTTTGGACCAGAACGCTTCTGCACTACCTGGACCATCGACTTGCGACCTATCTCTCGAGCAGAGAAAAACGGATTTATCATGATTACCGTCAACAGAGACGCAAAGCATCACCCTCTAAGGAACCGGCCCAAGAAAAGGTAAACTGTACACGGCGTAACTTCAAAAATATTATTACCTCTCCCTTCAAAACCTTGGAGGCGGGAAAGCTCTTGAAAGTTGTTGTCGTTTACTTGTTGGGCTGTTTTCAGCGGTTTCGGGTTTGTCATTGATAAGATAACATGAAAGAGTCCATTTCCTTGTGCATGTCCTTTTCTACCACGAAAACCCGTGGTAAGCAGAAGGGCGAGGTTCTTTAGTGGAATGGAGGCGATGAATCCTTTGGCAGTGGAGGTGCTTATGGGTGGTCGTTGAAAGAAGTCGGCTAGGTCAGTGCGTTGCTGCCTGTCAAATATCCGTACCGACTGACGACCCCCGCCAAAACCATCCCGTCATCATTTCTATTCTTGACTAACCTTTCATCAACAACGACGAATGCTCGAAAACCCCCAGCTCTGTATAACTCTACGTTTCTACTAATCAGAGGAACAGCTATCTGCCTATCAACGGAGCGGATCGTTGTTGTTCTTCCATCATCTGAGCCTCGGAACCGGGGAAGCTGTGGACCGCGAGCAAGGGCATATCGACGGATGCAACCACATCTCCGTCCCTTGAAAATTGGCTCGAACATCACTGGATCCTCGGGCCCAGCAATCTCCAAGATGGAGCATCTCGACAGGGATCCGCCCGTTTTCGCCCCATCAAGCGGCCGTCGAACCTCGCAACCCGAAAATATTTAATTGACGACGAACTTCTCACGGCACGTCATTCTATGTCGTGCGCTCCATCCCGCGCCTCTCATCGAAGATTCGCTAAGATGGTCTGCCTCTCCCTCACCGCTATCCTCGCGGGCGCCGCCGCTGCTGTGGAGGCTCTCGCCTCCGGGAACTGTACCGGTGTCAACGCCATCAGCACCAAGTGCGTGTCCAAGGAAGCCGCCCATACCCGCGACTTCTTCTACGTCGGCGCATGTTACATCGAGACGGCCTCCGGAAACGTCACTGTCGACCAGCTCTACGTTGAGAAGCTCGTCCCCGTGAGCTCCGGTTGTAGTCGTCGCCGTGGAGTCGCGCCGGCGAAGCCAATGGTCTTTTTCCACGGCGGCGGTACATCTGGCGTCACCTGGCTCAACACGCCCGACAACCGTCTCGGCTGGGCTTCGTATTTCCTCCAGCAGGGTCACACTGTTTACCTCGTCGACACTGCCGCAGTCGGCCGCTCTGCCGAGAACAACATGGACAACTTCACCATGATTGCCGGCACCGCTGCCGAGGGCGTCGAGAAGGGCTTCACCGTTCCGGAGGTGCACAATAACTACCCGCAGAGCTCCCTCCACACGCAGTGGCCCGGAACGGGACTCAAGGGCGACCCGACGTTCGAGCAGTTCCAGAAGACGATGATCCCCCTCACGAGGAGCTGGGAACCGCAGGAGTATGCGCTCCGAGCCTCCGGATGCGAGTTGCTGTCGCTTCTTGGCGAGAAGGCTTACCTCATCTGGCACTCGATCGGTGCGCGCGCGCCGATCCTATTGTCGAACGATTGTCCGCAGTACATCGCCGCCAACATCAACCTCGAGGGCACCACTATCCCGTTCTGGTCGTACAATTTTGACCTCGGAGGTACTGCCGCGAATCCCTGGGGCTTGACCAACACGCCGATCGACTACGATCCTTCCATTGCTAGCGCGGATGAGCTGGAGACTGTTGTTGTTGGGGACGAGTCCCTTGCCCTGCGGAGCTGCCATCTGCAGAAGGAACCTGCGAAGAAGTTGCCCAAGATCGCGAGCGTGCCGTATCTGGTGATCACCGGCGAGGCGAGCGTGCATATCACGTACGATCACTGCCTTGTGAACTACTTGAAGCAGGTTGGCGGAGAGCCGGAGTGGATCAAGTTGGGTGAGATCGGGATTCATGGGAACGGGCACTTCTTGCATCTCGAGAAGAACAGCTTGGAGATTGCAAAAGTTGTCAATGACTGGATTCTGAAGCAGGAGAGCAAGTAGAACAGAACATGTCCACTTCCTTCGAATACTTCGTCGACGACATGATATGCTCGATTAGCGGCGCATGGTGGGATACGACATCATGTGCATAATTCAATGCTGGCGAGAAAAGGGAAAGCGGATGATATGACTCTCTTTCTCTGAAAAGAGTTATCAGCTATTTTCTGGGTTCCACTGAGAAAAGAGCAGGTGTTGTTCTTGTGTTACAGAGCGCTTGTTTTGCTCAGGGATGACTCGCAGCGAATGAGACCAGGTGGCTCTGCTTTGCCAGTCTTTGAGCGAATAGATGATACAACGATGACACCCTAGATTTGCTTTGTTGTGTTCCAGTCTTGACACTTGATGATTTGAACAATGCATTTGTCGTTTTTCTTTGCCTTCTATTCGCCTTTACTTCAGACACCTGAGTCTTCAACTGACTGCTGGTATGTTCTAAATGTACTGTGCTTTTGTATAAAGATCCTCTCTCGGGCTAGAAAGCTTTCGTTCATGGGCTTCAACGATCAGCACTTGTTGACTAAACATCCATATCTGCAACAACATGCCAGCCGCCAGCGCGCGAAACGCTAGCCCGGATAGTCCCCGCGGCCTTCAGCTTTGGATTCCAAACTTCATCCGAGCACAAAGCTTCCCAGACTTTACCACTCACCCGGTTATCGACGACACTCCCGATCTCATCGTTACTCCTCCGCCCACTGTTCCTGCCGAAAATGTCAAGGCCTGGCTGGAGGACGTCCACGAGGCAACGCAGTCGACGTCGGACCAGGATCTTCTGACGGATATCATGTCGGCATTCGACGAGTACTTCAACAAGCTCGACTATGGGAGAGTGAAACTCACGAAACACACGATCAAGACTCATTGCGACAGCGCCTGGGAGTTCAGCGAGCCACAGACGGAGAGACTAAAGAACGAGATGGCAGACCAACTCTCGAAGAAAGAGGCCGTCAAACGCGGTGTGGTCGACATCAGAGCTGACGTGGAATGTCTGCAGTCAAAGATCGTGGCTTATCGTTGGTGGCTGGACTCTGCGAGGATGGTCGAGCTAAGTATGAGTCTTTCAAAGAAGTTATTGAGGGCATTCACCATCAGGCTGGGACCGCTTGCTGTTTGCGTCAAGGAGCCTGAGGGCATCTCGCAGAGGGATGCAGAAATCAAGAGGTTGGAGAAGGAGCTGGCGTCCATGCGAAGGAAATGTTCTGAGACAAGGTCTCGAATCGAACACGACATCGTGGTTATCTTGAAGAAGCTATCCGCCTTAGGAAAGGAGAACGAAGGAAGTACTGGGAGGTTGTGATAGCTGAGGACGAGCATAGGCAAACTTTGTTTTGTGATTATTCACCCTCCTCGCCCACAACTGGGGAAGGCACTTCAAGGTCAAAGGAACACGGTATATAGGGAGAGCCTGCGTATCAAACTGGCACGAACCTGACAGGAAAGGCTTCTGTCTAACCAGCTGGGGCAGTGGCGCACGCTGAACCATAATTTTGGAGGCTAGTAGCAGGTATCACCTTACAGGAGTAGCGGAATATTCGAGCTTTACAAGAGACATTTATTTTTCGTAGTTTTTCCCTTGCTCTAGGGGCAAGCAGAGATTCTTATCGTTGACGGTGCGGGACAGTTCTCAGGACTTGCAAAGACTTTGAGTAAATTGAGATAAATGCCACTCGGGAGAGCAACTAATTTATTAATTCAGAATTCTTTGTCTACTGCATTTAGCTATTTGCGATTTCGCCTCTCAGTCCGATCGCGAGTTTGTGGCCGTGGAGAACATTGTCGTGTATTAACCCGGCGGAGGCGGCTTGGGAACCGGCTTGGGGGGAGGGCAAGGCTTCGGCTTGGGCTTGGGCAGAAACGGGGCACCTTGGGAAGGCATTGTGTCGGTTTGCTTTGAGGCTGGCAGCATCTTAAAAAGGTTGCTTGGTTTGGATAGTTGATTGATTCTGTTGCTTGGTCTACTAGAAATCCAGATCTATGCCAGGCTGCCGAGTTATATACAAGTCCTGTATTTAATTCCTGAATCATGACCGCCAAACAAAATGACATGACTAGGCCCTCCTGTGTGTTCGTCACCGTATCCATTGAGAACCCTGACTTCCAAGATATGTCTGCTATCAACCGAGACTCTTCCATTCCGAAAGATTTTCTCAGTGAATTACAGTGGTGCCCTGCGTTCAAGTTATCCAAAAATCTCACTTCTTCAGCTCTGAGTCGACGGGCGTAGTGATGCGTGACATGGTATCTGGACGACTAGTTACGGCAGGCCTCTGGTGAATTCGATATGCTCTAGCCCACTTGGTCTTGGCCCTGAACGACAGGTCATCAGATACCGAGTCCCGGGCTTCAGACAAGGCGATCCACCAATCAACTGTTCTCAGTAGACGCCACCACTTGCGGTCGTATACCACCGGCATCTTGGGGTTCGTCGGGTCAGAGAGGTAGGCGGCGCGGCCAGCGGCATAGGTTCTGACCAGCTCGTAGATCTGCTTGTAAGCAACTGCCGTCTTCTAAGCGGCATCGCGCTTCTCGAGAACACGCTGTACCTTCTGCCACATGAGAGGCATCGAAGGCTTCAAGTGCTTGTTGTTGTATAGGACCCCGATGGCGGCGGCAACGACGGCCTCGACACGGAGCGAGACGTAGAAGGGCATGTGCTCGGGAGGGACTGCAAAATCTCGGTCGGAATGGTCGCAGGTATCCTGTGTAGTGCCGAGGACGATCGCAAGTGCTTTGTCCTTGTCGGGGATGACGAGCTCGTGTAGGTCAAATCCAGGGTACTTCAGATAAGGTTGTATGCGAATGAGCTCGGTAATCGCGATCTCGGGGGCAGAAGTGCTAGGAGGCGAAGGGCAAGTTCCAGTCGGCTGGTGGCTTGGTCAATAATCAACTCTGTGAGAGGGTCAAGGGTAATGCCGACGTACCAAGGGACTCGGCCGGAGGGCGATCGAGAAGTCAAGCGCAGAGACCGAGAACGGCTTCGGCAATCCATGTTCGTCGTGATAAGAGATATTATACGAGTCCATACTGATCTGTTCAGAGTCAGACATCTTTATTAGATATCCCAGGACAGCAAGACAGGCTTACAATGTAAGAGAGCGTGAGATGGGGTGGGTCCGGGGTTGAATAGTCGAGTAAAAGACGTCCTGCGATGCCGAGGAGAAAAAGTATCAACTCAGTCGAAGTCTTCTGCCTGTTTTCTGAGGCATCTGAAATTTCTCTTTTGTCGTACCTTAACCCTTTGTTCTATACTGGTTGACAACGATGGGCGCAGAGGCAGGAGGCATACCTGTCACCGAAGGTGGGTATGGGCCCACTTGGGACGTCGGTGAGAACCTTCGGTGAATGGCAATGGATCAACATATACTTGCGTACCCTCACCGAAGCCTGCCGAGGATACGTCACGGTCGCGACCTTTCTCTAAACCCCCATAACGCTGCGAAAGGCAGCTTCTTCACTTTTTCAAGTCAACTAAACGCTATTCCTTTTTCTCGAGCTGTTGCTAGGCCCTCATGTCGCAAATCCTCTCTCGAAAGCACCGCTTCCCATGTTTATTTGCAGCGCCACACGGGTCAAGGCGATAACCACCTAGTCTCGCGTACCCGGCAGTAGCTTTATGCTAGGGGTATGATCGATAACTCGCGGTACGGTCCACGATACGGTCTAGCGCCCTAAAAAATAACTCAAAAATTCATTTTTCAAGGGACTATATCTATTTAAGTAGTATTTTTTACTAGTAACCTCTATACTAACTCTAGACTATAGAATACTTAATTTATATAAATCTTAGTATATACTACCCCTATTTAACCCCTTAAAAGCTACGAATTTTCTACTATAAACCGTATTATTATATAAATTCAAAGGGGGTGCTCTTAAGGACCCTATAAGTATATTATATAGTATAATAAAACTTTAGTAGTTAATAATAAGCTAAAATAGCGAGGCTAATAAGGCTAATAAGACTATAATTATAGTAACTATAGTTATTATAGCTACTATAGTTATAGCCTTAAGTAGTATTTAAAGTATTCCTTAGTTAGAGAAGAAAGTCGTGCACCTAGGAGGGCTAGAGGCTATAAGGGAGTTTACTTATTATCTTTTAGAAAGCTTAAATAAATAGTTCTTCGCCCTATTTTATATAAGTAAATATTAGTTTAGGGTTCTTATAAAATAGCTATAAGATAATACTACCCTAAGGGAGATATAATATCTCTTTTATAAATAAAAAGTAATAATATTTATCTTTATACTAGTAATAGGTAGCTTATAATATCTAGTAGTATACTTCTTTTAAATTAGTTAGTTAATAATCTCCTTAGTATTTAACGAGATCTTATTATACTTTATAAGCTTTTACTAAGTATATATAAAACTAATAGAGGAAGGAGAGGTCTCTAGCGAGATTAAAAAAGACCTAAAGCATAAGGCTTTTACTAGGTATATTAGAGTAGTTAATAATACCCTTATATATATATTTATCCCCGAGGGAGATAAGTAGAAAAAGTAGTAAAGTTATAAGGGTATAGTTAATTAAAATATATTTATAGTAGTATAATTTAATAGCAGCTTCTTATATATACTTACTAGTATAGAGGGCTCTATTTATAACGCCTAGTTAGTAATATTTACCTTTAATTAAGGGTTTATAATACTAACTAGAAGGTACTTCCTCGCTAATATAGGTTTTAGTAGTTATAATAGGCTTATAATCCTATATTATAAAACCTAGTACTATTTATAGGATTAGAGGGATACTAATAAACCTCTAGAAATAGTAGAGGAGCTATATAACCTCTACTATAGCTAGCTTCGTATAATTATAGAGCAGGTATTTAGTTAGTTAAAAAAGAAATAGAAGATTATCCGCACTATAGCGCTAGAGTATAGGTTTTAGAATTAAATAGCGATTATTTATACTATAACTAGGCTTTATAACTTCCTAATCTAATATATAGAGGATAAATAAAAGGGTAGTAATACTAACTTTAATAATAATAATAAGGAAAAAAAGTACTAGTAGAGGGTAAATAAGAGGTATAGTAGGTATAAAGTTAATAAAATTCGAGCCTAAGTAGTAGTATTAATATAGGAGGATTAGAGGGTCTACTAACTATAATAATAGTATTTCTTTTACTATTATAACTACTAAATCGACCGCTCTAAAAATACTAATAACTATTACTTTAAAATCTTTAAAATATACGCCCTCTTAATAGTATTGCTTAGTAGTTTATTCTATAATACTACTTCTAATACTACTAAATTAGTAAGCCTTTTACCTAAGTTATTAAAAATAATAATAAACTTATCTAGTAATAATTCGCTTTTAAACCGCGCGAGGTCTACCTAAGCCTTCTCTATTATAGCATTATTATTAATAACTTCCTCTAACTTTAACTTCCTACCTAATACTAACTTCTTAAAAAGCTAAAGAGATTTACTAATATATATATTACTCTTACTAGTAGAAGGTATTTTCCCGCGCTTTATTACTAGTAATAGACTTTTCTTCTAACTAATTACTTTACTAGTCTACTACCTCACTAGTATTAATAAGGTAGTTAATAACCTTCTATATAGGGTTAGGCTAATAGTAAAACTTCCTCTCTTTCTAATAACTTAACTCTATAGTTAAGAGAGTAAAAGTAGGGCCTTATTAAAGGGATTAAAGTTATTAATATTAAATTTAGCTTTACTAGTATTATTAACCTTATTAACTTCCTTATTAGAAGAGTCTTCCTCTATAAATAAATCCCTAGTAATATAGATCTTATTACTAGTCCCTATCCTATTATCCTAAATCTTATAATAGGGCTTAGGGTTCCCTAAACCCTTCTTAAATACCTATATAGCCTTTAGGTTATTAGTAAAGTAAGCAGCACGCGCGTTATTATTATAAGAGACTCTTCCTTCTATATTAAAGTTATTACTAGATTTAAATATAATTAATAACTATATATTAAATCGCTTCTACTTAGTATTATATTTATTTAGTAATTATAAGGGAGTAATTATTATTAGAAACTAGGCCTCGTTATTAATCTTTTTTACTAACTCCTCTTATAGTAGCTTATAAGTAGTAGCTTTCTTTATATTTAGACGCTTCTCTTAATATATTATAATAAGTTCTTCTATATACTAAGTAGTACTACTAATAAACTATACTACTCTAGCCCTTTTTATAGCTATTTAAGTGTTCTTTTATTAGTTATTAGTATTAGTAATACTAATTATAAAGAGACCTCCTAAGAGGGTAAGGGATTATTATCCCATAAGGGAGATTATAAGGCTTATTATTTTTAACTCAGGGTAGGTAACTTAAGCTAGGCTAACTTAGAGCGATCCTCTATAATAGGTATAGCTACTATAATACCCTCTTATACCTTAAGTTCCTCTTCCTATTACTAGTTATATATTATTAGAGCTATTTTAGGTATTATAGGGGTATTATAGGTATATAGTTCTAAATAACTTTATATAGTTATTAGAATAATAGGATCCTAGCCCTAATAAAGTTATAAAATTATAGCTAATAAGGATAGGGTTAATCTAGGTAAGCGGTAAGCTACTGCTATATTATGCTACTTATATATAAGTTAAATATATACTTTAGCTATTTTTACTAAGAGTAGGCATTGAGAAAGGCCTATGCGATATATCGCTAGACTATACCGTGGACCGTAGGTCGAGTTGTCGATCACACCCTAGGTTGGTGTTACGAAACAAAATGCGGAAGGGCTCATACTATCGAGTCATACGCTGCTTAGACGTGAAGATCATAAAAACGGCCAAAGTCCCTACACTGTGCAGCACTAGCCGCTAATGTCACCGAACCTGCTGAAAGTCCGTGCTATTCCAACGAGGCTCAAAGCATCGCAGATACTATAGGACATGTTGTCTGGAAGCGTGAATTATTGCTGGCAACTGATGGGATGCACTGATGAGATAATGAGCCGCATATTGGCCTACACGCAGCCGAAAGCTGGCGATGAGGGGAAGCCTTTTTTTACACCGGCAAAATCAGGGAATGAAATCTAGAATGTAACCCACGACAACGCCAACCTTCCACGTATAATTGAATTCACGGCTAATAAGAAACGTGATATAGCCAAGGGCTGTTCCCTATCCATTACGTCTCCGGGGCATCGGTGATCCCAAAACCCGCTGAAGCAGAAGAAGGTTCACTTATGAGCCTCAACTGACAACAGGTCGGAATGAAATGTGCATCAGTAGCCTCAGATAGAACCATGGAAGAACGTGTTCGAAACTGCGATTCTTCTCTGCAGTTCATGCAAAAACCTAATGATACAATCAAGTACTTGGGTCGTCAAAGAATCGTCGGTGAGATAGTAGAATCTTTGATGTAATCTGTTTCCCGTCTATTAGCCGTGCTTCGGGTGTTTGTTCATCTGAGACGATCGAATCACGTTTCTTCATCTGATCATTCTGACCCGATCGAGCATCGCAGACGTTCAAAGAACAGGCTGGTAACATCAGCCTCGAGTTTCTAGATCGAGTCATCGATCGACAGCCAAGCCGAGTCATCGGTAATCCTTTACCCCTGGGCCCGTTGATTCGGGTTGAGAAACCTTCATGTTCTCTTAGACGCCGGTGTTTCCCGCAGATTCCCCGGATGCCTCCGCGAACCCTCCCTCGGAGAAGGGCTAGGTTATTCACAATCGGCTAGTGAACTTCGAGACCTGCCTTCGATTCGTGTTCAGGAGGAAGAAAAGAGTCGGAGTCTCCGAAGAGTTCGCGTTCGACGCTTGGCTTTCGTTTTACCCCCGCTTGCCGTGAACTAAGCAAGGATGTGCGGCCAACCAGTGAGTGAACCTGGCGTAACCCTCGAGCTTGCCACACATCCACCAAGAGCCATCCAGATCGCCATACAATTGACCCACTTTTCCGACATCGAACAGTTAATCACGAATTGACCAATCGTCATCGTCGGGGCTGCTCGAGTAAGCGGGCAATATTTCCGTGAGTTTTCTCGTCGTTTTGACATTATCTGTCAATGCCCGTCATGGAACTGAGGGAGTGAACCCTCGCAAATTACCGATGGCACGGACATCTCACCTCAAAAGGCTGGGGACAAGCTTCTCCAAGCTTTATATCAGTCCAGACACAAGCGCCAACCTTCTTGGCAGCCTCATTCTCCAGCATGGCGCCAAGCCTTGGGAGGCCCCTTAGGCCGCTCATCCATGCCGGGTTTAGAGTTGGCGAATCTGTGTCATCCGATCGGATCCCAACTTGGATGCAGGGGAGCGCATTATTCCGCGGGTTAAGGGGTGTTGGTGCGAATAAAGAGTTACCATTTCACATATATGTTTTCAAGGCTTACTGCTTTTTTTCCGTCTGGAGGGAGTGCAGTGGCGTGTAATCCTTTCCTCGTGGTCCTGCGGGAATGCTACCACACCATACGGGATCGTCAACTACACCTCATCAAACGTCGCCATGAGCTCAAGCGACGCCGCGATTGCGGAAGCTTACGCGGCTGGTCGCATACCAGCAAAGATCAGCGTCAAGTATCTTGACGAGGATCGGGATACGCCGTCGTTGATTGCGTCGATCATCATGTTCGTCCTTACGCTGGTGATCGTGAATGGCCGCGCCTTCTCACGACTTTTCCTACGAAAAAGCTTTGGGCTCGACGATACGTTGGCGGTGTTGGGAATGGTGAGACTCTCAGACCTATGGACGGTGAGATTGGACTAACGAATAGTCGCAGGCAATGTTCATTGCTTTCGTGCCATTCTGCATCATTCTTATCAACATTGGATCGGGCCGGCACTTCGAGTACATCCAGTATGTTATGACGCAGGAGACCCTTGAACAAACCGAGATCCTCGACTTCAGTGCGCATTTGGTCTATTCTACGGCGCTTCTGTTCTGTCGGTACTCTGGATTGGCCTTTTACTACCGCGTTTGCGGCATCCACACCGGATTCCTACGATCCATCCAAGGCCTCGCGGGCTTTCTTTTCTTGGGGTGGTTGGCACAGATGTTGCTGATCGTCTTTCACTGTCTTCCGGTCACGGCTATATGGCCGTATGAATGGCAGACACAGTTCATTCAGTACAAATGTTTGCCGTGGGGACTGGTGTATGGTATCAACTCAGCTGTCTCTTTACTCTGCGACTTCGTGTTGTTCGGCATTCCATTGGCAATGCTCCGCATGCTGGACATGACCCGGAAACGCAAGATTCAACTGGCTTGTATCCTCTTGCCGGGAACACTGTGAGTACAGGCCCAAATTAGGGATCCATGTTTCTCTAATGCTGATTTTCGAAGCGTTGTTGCGATATCCGTTGTGCGTCTCATTCTTGTCATCAACGGACAGTGGCAACCAGATCAATCATGGATTTACAGCCCTCTTCTGGCTATTGAGATCGCTGAAATCGGCTCAACACTCATCGCCCTCTCGATTCCGGGCATTCGGCCTCTATTTGATGAGGCTTGCAACAAAGCTTTCGCTTGGACGAGCAAACACATGCCGTGTCTGAACCGACGTATGGACAGGAGCATGCACCCAGATCAGTGGGACTACGAGGCATCGACGTGGCGGAACGATCCAACCCCACGACAAGAAGAATTCAAGTTGAAAGACATTGAGGATACTCTGGGATTGGAACTGGCGGCAATCGAAAAGTACGAGTCGAAAAAGCCCAAGCGTGCGAGTTTCTTCAAGCCGTTAAGGTTCAGCATGGTGGTTGTCAAGGAGTACGATATGGGAGATGACCGAATATGAGGTGGCGTGTGGATTCTCAAGCAACGCAACAATACCCTGCTGTTTGTCGTTGGACCGGCATGGCTTTCTCCGTACCAATTTGAAGTCAATTTTGTATGACTACCGTACATAGCGATCAAATAGTGTCGGTAAACCAAGACACTGAACAACAAACTGATGACAATTTCTACCAAAGCTACTGTCACGCGTGCTCGTGTCGTGAGATTGTGCTTGAGTTGGGGTACCAAAACCGACAGACGTGCGCAAAACACCGCCAAGCCAAACGGCTGAAGGCGCTTTGCCTCTAGAACACGCAACCCTCCAAGCTGTCATCAGCTGAACCCCGCGACACCACAAAGCCATCAGAAAACCTGTGGTCAGTCCGTCTTCCGTCTGCGACCAATGAATGGGGGAGATCGATCCCCCTTTCCGACAAAAAAGACTTCCGATGGCTGAAGATTAGAGTCCCTTTCCCCAATCGACGCGAATAGTTGAAACGTCTAGCCAGAGTTCTCCTCATCCGATTCTCCTTCCTGTTCTTTCTTTCGCGCACCACGCGCCAAAGTGGTATGGTGTCTAACCTCAAACTAAGTTTATGAAGAAACTTGGGACCATTTGTTCCTGGAGCTGCAGGGAAAGAGCCAGAGGTGGGGCGCAAGCGAGACGCTCAAGTGGTTTTGGCTAGCGGGGCCGTTAGTACCCCTGAAAGTCTATTTGGCGGGCCGCTTTCCCGCACTGGGCCTCCAACGGTGATGCAGCTGTTTCTATTGGCAGCTGTTTCCGCTGGCAGCTGGTGCCACTGGCAGCAGATGTATCTATCGCAGTTCCCGTTCTTCGATATTCGCACAGACTAAAAGACGCAGCGCAGGAAATTTTCATCTGCAGCACGTGGTTCTCCAAAATGCCGTCAACGACGCCGCAGATTCACTCCTCGCCGGCAGTAACATCGGGCTCAAATTTCCCTCAAACAGATGATCCCAGGAAGTCTCGTCGAACCCTCGCTTCAATGCCATCCTTGCTTGTTCAGGCCAGTCACAATTTTTCCTCGGTCCAATCTATCATCTCCATCCAATCCTCTGTTTGGTTTCTCGAATCGCCCCCATACCAAACTCGAGGGAGTGATTGTTTCAAGTCTCGACACTTTTGCCACAATGAACCTAGCCCGCCCGCTCGCCCACCAGGAACTGCCCACTCGGCAGCACAAGATAACATCGATTGGTCCCAATTCTCAGAAAGGCTTGAGCCAACCGCAGGGGTCCGTCGCCGACGACTTGCGGCGCCCCACGTGCCGGACCATCGCCCTAGTCGAACGACGCAAGCAATTGAAGCCAAGTTGACGCGAGCCCAACGGCGCGATCTGCAAGACGAAGGTAAGCTTTTGACATCAGGGAATCGCTTGGGCCTTTCCCTCGTCGCCAACACCTCCCACCCCGCTGCCGCTGCCGCTGCGGGTTAAACGCGCTGGGTTGCTAGTAGTACGGGGTGTCCTTCCCTTCGGGCTTTACTTGACTCTGAGCTTGCTTGTCGACGTTTCGGCGGCATGCTGACTGGCGCCGAAAAAGAGGTCCAGTTGGTGGGTTGGCTACGACGGACTCGGCGCAATATTCCTTTGGGGTATCAATCCGATGTCCGTACCTAACTCGGCCGGAGGGGAGGGCGCGGCGCTCAGGAGGCGCAGGGCGAGGTGCCGATGGCTCCCACACCAGGGGAGGGGGAGCTGAGTGATGGCTCGTTATCGGAACGACATGGTAGCGGATAAGAGGCTCTGTTTTGCAATCTCACTCTCATTTGAATCTCTTCGTCTCCTGTCACGTCGTCCGAATAGTTGAAGTTTGGCTAGATCTGGTTTGTACGATGATGGTTGGCTGCCGACAGATTGGCGACCACCTTGACCACGAGAAAGACAGGAGCGGCGGCGGACTGGTAGACATTGATAGTCCGTGCAATCCACTAGACGTTTTCGGGAAAATTTGCAGTCGTAGAGTACGCTGGTTGATGGACCGGCTCTTCATTACGGGCAGGCTTTTTGGAGGCCGTGGAATCCGTGGAGTTCAAAGAGCTCTTCTTTGTTATGCTGCTCTCCCAAAATTACCCGGCGAATCTCGTTTGCTTGCGTGTTCAGATTCAACACTTGTTTTAGGCAGTACATGCATTTCTGCCAAGACTGGTATTGAATCTTGCCAACGATAGGTAATTCGACGACCCCTTTTGACCAAAGTTCTGCTTTCCTGTTCTTCGTTTCTTTGGACAGGCTTGGCCGAAGCATTTGAGTCTGGACGGCCTTGCCGCGGAGCCCCGGGACGGATTATCGACCTTCGACAGTTGAGCTCCAAGGCTACCTCACCACAAGCAACGTTGGCGGATTAAATAGGCGTATCCAGATTTTGCGTAGCCTGCCAACAGAGAGCATTATTCTGCCATACATTTTTTACAATGTTGGATCGCAATCTTCCAATGACGAAGTCCAGCCAAAGTCAACTGGAGATGTCTCCTTCTGACTGGGCCCCTGAAATTGTTTAGATGCTTCGTCCATCTCTCGAATTTTCTCACCTGAAGAGCTGGGCTTAATATATATGCAGCAATCTTCCTGGACACGTTCATCGACAACCATTGGCGACCGCTTCCAACACGACCTGTTGCATCCTCTGGAATCATTGCAACGACTTCAGCAACTTGAGCAAGAATATGGATACGGAGCTTTATTTACTAACGAAATTTTTGAATAGCTGCTGTCTGATACTAACATGGGTTAAACTCTTCGCGTTGGTCGACTCTTATATGTAGATAGCTTTGTCTACTTGCTGGAGGGTCTGCAAGATCAGGTTGTCGGCGTAATCTCTGGCTCGAGATGATATGGGGCAGACTCTGGTATACTTTAGCGGATTTGTAATCGGAGAGTTCATAGATGAGAAAAGCTCTGCGTAAAAGGCTAGCATGTTCTCTGCCGCCCATCATCTGCTTCCGGGATGTATACCGCGTTTACCCTTGTATGACGTCCCAATTAGAAGACCCAGGAGCAATGGAATTTGTTCCAAGAGCTGTCAATTTTGCCTCTTTGCGGCATGGACAGGAAGGGCCTAAGATGGGTTTTTGACTCATCCATTTACGCGTCGCGTTCAAGAAAAGCTGTTGCCATTTGTTCGTTGTTGGCCACGTCGATTGTTTTCTGGATAGCTTCGAGGTGCTTTGCTGACGGCATGTAGCAATACCGAGTGAGGAACCTGAACTTTGAGCTATTGTGGATTCTCTAATTGTTGATGGTTCGTGGCGTTACTGCGCAGTTGTAGTATAGCTAATAGTTCGACCTTTAGTTGCTTAGTCATCGCTCTCGACTTGCTGGCAGCGGCTTTATGTTTCATCATTGGTGTAGTTGTGGTCGCTGGTGTGTCTGCTTTGTTGGAGTTGTCTGCTTCAACCGCAGGATGGACGTCTTCGTCATCTGTAATCTCTGCATTATCACTGTGGAACACGTGAACAACAAATTCATTGTCGATCTGGAGGGCAGGGAAAAGGTTCGTCGAGGCGGCCAGGTCGATCTGTTTCATGAGCTCTCTTTTAGAAACTCGATTCCCCTGCTGGAGGTCCGAGTAGATTTTGCCGTATCCACCGCGAAAAAAAGTTCATCTCCTTTTGCATTAGATCGATCTTGGCCTCGTGTTCTGTGGAGGTATACTTGAAAGCCGCTTGCTTGGTGGCGCGATGAGGTTCCTTGTGCCTTTTGGATAGAGGTGCCCGAAGGGGATCCTGATCAAACTCCGCTTCGGGGTCGCGAATGTGAGTGTCACGAGCTTCCGTCATCAGCCTAACAGCAGTTTTCTTCTTGTCTCTGCGAACGTTCAAGGGTTGAGTGCGGCCAGCATCACCGTTCCTGGCCGGTGTGACCAAGGCGATGGATTCCTCAAAGCATTCCTTTGGGTCGAGATGAAGGGCTTTCCAGACTAGGAGATCATTACCAACGATGGAATGGTCAGTGTAATCGAGTTCTGGGACAGCTCTGAGCGCGCGATCGACGGTATGGCTCACGTTTAACATTCCAAGCTGTGGAGTGAGGTGGCTGTAGGGCCCAAATGGGCGTAGTAGCGAAGAAGAAAGAAGCCAAGTGAAAGACTGGATGACAGCAAATCCGGCCTTGAGATGTCACAAAATTGACTATTGCTGGGAAAGGCGTGGGTTATTCAGTAAAAAGACTCCCAGCTATCTCTCAAATTTGCCAAGTCGGAGTATTTCGAGGCCAATGAAGCGGGGAGGGTTTACAGGTCTCCACGGTGCACGTGGCCTTCCGAGTCGGGTTTCTTATCTACCTACCTTACCTAAGTAGCTCCAGCTACCTTAGTTGGGCTACTCCCACGTTTTTTCTGAGCTCGATAGGCAGTAAGGCTATCTGACAAGCCCAGCTTTGAGCTAGATAGAACATCTGCAGACGATGCCACAGTAGTTAAGGTGCGCCTTTACTGCTGGAAATACGTGAGTCGTCTCTTAGTGTCTTAGAAAAACACCTGAGTTCGTTCCGTATTTCAGTCTGCCAGTTTTGTTCTTCTTTTTCACCGCACGGCTTATTTATTGATTCAGGTGATGACTATTAGCAGTAGAAAGGAGTCGTATTCATCATATTCAAGCTGTGGAGTAGATGAACCCGGTATTCTAACGAAACTTCTGCCTGCAGAGTTCCTAGAGTGCGGATGGTTCGTGACCTCTATAGAACCGATGATCCACGAGGACGCCACAGCGGTGGGTAGCCTTGCGGTCTTCTCCCTGGTAAACCTGGATGAGCAATTGTATGATTGCTCAAACGCTAGTGTCCAAGTTCCGCAGAACTTCGATTTGATTCTTTTCTTCAATACCTCGAAATCTATTAAAGAGACTCCGGCTACCTCACACATTGCGCTTTCAAGCCTGTCAGCGTTCCACAGCCGGAGATTCGTGGTGCGTGTGATGATGCTACGTCGTCAGTTCAAGGTAGTGGAGCGTCGCGCCGATCATGGGCAAGGTTACGGCGCCACCCATGCTGCATCCAATCAGCAGATGCAGCAACCCCATAACCAGCAGTCTCTCACCACGCAATGCGGAACTAATCAACAAGTGCCAAAACATCCAACGGCATTTGGGTTGCGAGCCATATCTTCGGTGTTGAAGAAGTGCAACGAATATCGCCAGGCTCGGGGTTTCTTTTCCCCTTATTTGGATTTTTTCGCCCCCGGTAATTTCAAAGAACAAGGCCCTCAACAAAGCAAAAATAGATTTGAGGGCCTGTACCGATACTTTTGATTATTTTGCTGGCTGTGGCTTCGCACATGAACTTCAGGTATGTGCGGAGCGTCTCTGACTCCTCAATCAAATGTCACTTCGACGTCAAAAATTCATGCACAACAGCCGAATTCTATGTCAGACACGCCTTTGCAGTTACCTCAAGTCCTTTTCATCCCTGGTATCGCTATTCACCCCGCCCTCGACTTTCACTTCAGCGAAGGCACAGCCACACCGAGTTTCATGGACTGAATCACGGGAAGATTATGTTGCAACCGGACTTGCCCAAGAAGCTTGAACTATAAATAAACCTACTCTTTGAATATACACAGCGAAGGCAATTCTCAGACATACAGCAATTGATTCGCCATTCCCTTCCACTCTAAGACTTTACATGCTAAGCAGGAAGACATGGATTTAATCATGCCTCGTCTGCAAATCCATGTCGAAGAGCGAGCTTCGGACCCTCTAATTCGAAAGCATATCGAGGAGATGATGGAAGAAGCTGAGGACGAAGCCTCCAAGAGCACCGGGACGGCTGCTGAGAAAGCCACGATCAGATACCGCTACGCTCTGAGATACGTCATCGAGGAGGCAAGGTGTCAGCGTCAGCTGCTCCGCAACCGAGTCAGCAGGATGATAGCAAACATCCACAAGAATCCCGGAGGTATCGTTGCGCAGAAGGCCAAGCGTGCGGAGAGCTTTCATTGGGATATTGTGGCCATGGAGCAAGAAATAATTGCTCTGAACAAAGGTTTCGAGTCTGTGTACATTCAGCCGTTTCGAGATGTCCTATTTGCGTATAGGGGTCTGGCCGAGCAACTTCGGGCACAGCAATTTGAGAGCCACTCTAGCTCGGGATCATGCGAGCTTGACGTTGAAGGCGATGGTGATTCTGACGAGGGTGAGTTTGAGATGATGGAAGAAGAGGGTTGCCTTCACGTAGAGATTTCCGACATAAATGTAGGCGAGAGATATTAAAGTCGTTCAAAGTCGAGTTAGGATGCAAGAGCTCACGCCTGTCTCAAACTCGTTCTCTCTTAGGTATGTGACGTGGTGTCACGCGAAGAAGTCTCTTGCTATGGCAGGACGTCGGTCTTTTAGGGGCATCGAGATGAGGACAGGAGGTCAATGACAACGAGACCGACCCCAGATGTGGGATGTTATAGTCTGCTACCGATGGAAATAGTACCAATCACGATTCTTGCATTGTTTTGATCGACTTACGGTGTCCACGATTGCCGCTGACCTAAACTGTAAACCAGGCCGACGTTCTTGATGCCACTTCATACCCACAAGAGGCCTTCCAGACTCACAACATATAATCTAAACAACTTCACTGAACGTAGAGTGTACTGCCTTCCAATCTCACTTGACACGACTCTGTTGTGAATCCGTAAGATTCCTGCGAGATGTCTGTCAGCATGGAAGTTAACTTCAAAGACGAGGGACGTCTTACGTTACTCGGCCTTTAAGCCACCACCCGAGCTGCCGTCATTGCCGATGGACTGCTTGACGGCGCCCTCATCATCTCCTTGTCGTTTCTTTCCGTATATCTCCGTCTTCTCAGCGGTGCTATCCTCCCCCACGGATGCAGAAAGCCGTTTCTCCAAGACGAGGATCCTCTTATGCAAGTTGTCGTAGGCCTCCGACAAGGCCTCATACGCCTTTTTGCCGTTGATTTGATTTGACCTGATTTCTAATCGGATGCCTTCTCTCGCTTGACAGCCTGGGTGAAGCCGCGGCCAGAGGACTCGTACTTCGTCTTTTCCTGCTCCAAGTAGTCCTGGCAATCGCGAATCATCATCCCGAAATGGGTCATCTCGCGTGCGCTCTTGGGGTTCACATCCATGGCAGAGCTGAGCACAGCCTCGACATCGCGGTCGATCGGACCGCTTTGCTCACGGATAGCTTTGACAGCGGCGCGCTTGGTGTACATGAAGCCTCTCACTACAGCGTTCCAGTCATCCAGAGTCTTCCACATCTTGATGGTGAAGACGCGCATGGTGATACGATCATTCGATTGATCCTCAGTCTCGTTATTAGGGGCTTTCGTGTCGAGAGCGGCATTAGCGGGGTTTTGTCGGACAAAGTTGGCGCAGTTGACACGGAATCTGTCGACAATGTGGGCAATGGCGGCTTGCTTCATGCCGTTGGTATTGTGAAGTTTGGTCTCGTCTTCCAAAGCCTTGTCGCCGGTTGCTGCACGCATCACAGCAATCCAGAAGCCGGCGTCCTCTTGGTTGAGACCGGGGTATGAGAGCGAGACCAGCAGAGCCTTGTCAACCCAGTAGATGGCACGCTTGATCACCGAGAGCTGGTTAGGCTTGTAGCGTTTCTGGGAAGGGTCCAGCTGCATCAGACGGTGCGCAACCTCTGCCTTGCTTCCAGTGCCGAAGAAGGGGCCAGCGGCTCTGGTCAGAATGCCATAAGGGCGGAGGAGCGCCTCGGCCATATTGTTGCTCATCTTGCTGGTTCTTCAGACTGTGCGTATCACCCCAACAGAATAGATGCAGGACGGGTAGAGATGTACTTGCTGACATCGATTCACGACGAGAGATGCTGTCTTCGATATGATATTCAGAGAAGACTTGCGGGAAGAAATCTGAAAATCGAGAAGACGTGGAGGAGGTGAGAAGCCCTACCTCGGACGCACAGAAGAGTGCGTCCCTTGTTCAACCCGGACACTGTGCCACTGCTTTGTCTCAGCGCTGCCGTCAATCCACTGTCAACTTTGCTTGACAACATCGGCAAGGTACGTACTGAGAGATCAATAGAAGTGGTCCCCTTACTATATGGAACCTCGATACCATTTTCCTCTCTCTGCAGCAAAAGTCTTCGCAAAATGGCATCATCAAAACAACTTAAGAGTCAGGATCGTGAGGATCAAAGAACAAATCTAGTACAACGCAAAAAATGAGGCCACAGCATTCAAGCGTCCAACACCTAAGCCGGGGTGGACATATGCTCGAACAGATGACCTCGGAACTAAGTCCTGCCTTTTGGGTGATTACTTACGCAGTAAACCACTGAACCACCCTGACATGTCTGTTCTAGTCCCTCTTATGCCTATAGAACCAGCAGGCTGGCTCCATTGAGTGTCTGTCGGTGAGTGTAGGTAGCCAGTGCAGGAGCCCCGTTAGGGGCCTTCACCTCCTTTCCCAACTGAACAGTCCAGAGTGCACAGAAGCTTTTGAAGACCTGAAAGAGGAACCGCAACTCAGGGTACGCACTTCCATTTCTACACATCAGAGACTAGGTACCAAGGTTTGAATTTGAGAAAGAAATCTTGGATTCAGGTGCCCGCTGTAAATTCCAAGAATACGACGCTTCGATTGGCAAGATGTAGGTGGAGGTATGCGTTCTATCGCTACCTTTGCCTTACATGTGCTACCTTATTCAATATCTTGGTCCCCCCCTGTGCTTGCGCTGCGCCTTTGTCAAAACCCTATCAGCATTCTGGGGGACTTTCTTTGGGATCTACCTTCCCAAAATTCCGAAGAGACAGCTTATTGTTCACGAAGGAAGGAACAAAGGTAAATAAGTTCTTGGAATTGCCTGGGCAAGGACGAACTGACTGGGACACTTGCCTTTGCACGCCGCACGTATCGCTTGCTCTGCGTCCTGCTGATACCTCAGGTTCGACTATCTTCGACTCATGACCAGATTTAACGTCACTCGCAACATTCTTCGACTCTGTTCTCGTCTTTAGTCATTGTTTTGCTGAAGATTATACCAGGGAAACCCAGAGCAGCTTTTGAATTTACTTTAAAATATTCAATACCGCGTTCGGTGTGTTTTGCCCTTGAAAACCACCTTGTCCCCGGATCTTCTTCCCTTGCCAGACTCGCGGCGGTACAAGCTTTCTTCCGACAACAAAAAACCTTCGATCATACAGCTCAGTCGACTCTGCAGTGACTAGACTGAGGTAAAGTGCGCTGGCTGAAGATATCGGGACTGATTCTCTGTGCTGATGAAGGATTCTAGTTATATAACCAACGATGGCCAGTCTGTAGAGCAACGACCATCTGCTGCGCCCGATTGGCGTTACCATTAGAACAGCAGATCCGGTCCTCGGCACAGACAATGTCGCAGAAGCAGCCATGCGCCTTCTCCATCTTGACCCGTCTCAGCATCCCTATGAGCCGACTGAAGCTTCTGTCGTCGAAGCCATTGCCAGACAAATGATTTTGGCTTCTCTTAGTTTCGAGGCAAACCCTAGAGTCTCAAAGGCCTCGAAAAACGACCTCGATAGTTTCCCGGGGATAGCCAACCGACCTGAGAAAGCCTCCTCTTCCCCAGGCCAGCAACCCGAACGCGGAAAACCTTCGGGGGAAATCCATACGCCGATTCCAGCTGCTCTACGACGCGCCGCCCTGTCACGCATTGTGGAGGTATTCACCACTGGCCGTGAGGAGTTCGTACAGAGTCGCCCTGACTTAGACACCCGAGATACCGATTTCCAGGGCCGCGATCCCAATTCACTGCCTCAAGTAGCCGAATACCTCCAAGAGACAATTCAGTGCCCGGAAACAAGACTAAAGACTAGCTTGATGTGGGCTCGCCTCGACAAATACCGCAAGCTCCGTTGTGGTGATTCCACCGCTGGCAATAACTTCACAAAGCAGTCGCGGGAGCCCGAATTGGTATCTACTGAGACGGGACAACAGATCTTATGGGAGAAGGATCCCATTAGAGTTGATAGTAGCGAGACTACCGAGTCAAAAATCGACGACTTGATAGCGCGGACCGAATTCACGGACCTCGGTGACACAGATCAGAATATGGAGTAGCCGACTCCTCCGGGGAGGTTTTGCGCAGAGAATCTGTGCGACATATTCCACATTCCTTTGGTTCTGCTCTATTGCCGTATTCGAAGGAAAGAGATTACAGGGGAAGTCTTGATGCTACTCAGCGATGAGCGGTTGGAACTGCTTGTGTAGTGCTATATTGTTACTCTTCGAGACAGCGTAAATATGAATGATCGTCTCTGGAAACTGCCGCTTTCATGGGAACAAGCTCTAGCAAGTGCAGAGGTACCAAATGTCACCTTTCCATGTCGGTCAAGGCGGTCCACCAGTCATGGCTGGCCAGAGGACAAAGGCAATATGAGTAGGTACTCAAGGCCAGTGATAGATGCCATCCAGAACTGGTGGAGAGAGCCAGTAAATTGGACCTACCTTTCTTTGAGACATGGATTAGGCAAACTCTTCCATTGTCTTCCTTTGAGCTCATCCCCGGGCGGGTATGCCGATTCAATGATCACCCCGCACAGAGAGCCTCAGCTCAATTCCATCTGAGGAAGGTGTGTAGAGTCCAAAAAGGCACCTTCCTCAAATAACCTAGAAGGCAGCCAACTTCCTTTAAGGATGGACGACCCTTGGGCCTTGATTGCTTTAGAGCCAGATCTCAGCAGAGCAACCAGAGCTCACCAATATACTACCCCTTGCCTCACTAGCACCTTTACTGAAAGCGCTAGCTGTTTGATGCCAAGCCGTGATTTCGACCACCGTCATTAATATTGCAGTCTTGAGTCTTTTGCGGGCATCCTCTTTCTCTCGTACTACTACTGCCTTGCGCGCAGTACGTCAATCCTATCTGCTACTTCACATCCTTCGTGCGGACTGACTACAGACTAGCAAAGGGCGAGGACAAGATGAACACCCCGCTCCCCCCCAACTTCGGCAAACTCAACTTCGCCAGCCCTCATTTGACACCCGACCTTCTTATCAAGGCTACGACACTCGTTTTCAGGTCGGAGGAGGCCGGATGACCAGAGGCAGACGTCCCTACACCCCTCTCGAGAGGAAGACCATGACGAGGTGATTTTAGACGGAATAATAACGGCCAAACGTGCCCGCCACTTGATGTTCTACATGACAACTTGCACCCAGATTGTGGAGGAGATCAAGGAGGGAAAGTCGTCGCTCGACCCTTTCCACCCCAGACAGCTACTTCTGAAGCAACTCTTGAACTTCGAGGTGGACGTTGCCCATCTTGAGTCGAAGATGCTGGTGGCGAAGGAGTTCAAGACCATTGAGAAGATGAATTCTACTCTCAAAGAATTCAGAAAGGCACTTAGCGGCGGCAAGGGCTCGGGATTGACTTCTGAGAAGAGGACGAAAGAGGCCTTTCTAAGGCATTGGACGGCTAGTGGAAGCTTGACCCGAACAAACCATGACACTTGATGCCCGGAGACGGGCGACTAGACTTGGCAAAATTAGCAGAGAAGTCCTGCTGCTCTATATGATCGAAGATTCCGAATACTTCACTTGCACTGGCCAGAATGATACGCGAGACGGAAGTCTATAAGCCCGTCACGAAACAACTACGAAAGGCCTGCGTGACGTGACATCTTCGATACTTTCGAGGCAAAAAAATCCACAAAAGCCTCTCAGCCGTATATTTCGTAAGATTCTCAGCTTGCCACGCCATCTTGGCATAATCTATTCCGTCGAGAAAGCCTTACATCCAACGATCCCACAACTGGGGTCTGAACAATATCCCCAGCTGCAAGATCATCTGATCGGGGCTTCTGTTGGACACAAACACGTAATGAGCGGCCACATGAAGTCAGACCATGGTAGGTTCGCTCTTCTCAGCCTCATATCGGGCAGCATTTGGCTTCGTAGCCAGAGTGCTAGTCTTTTCGCGGAGTATGTCCAATCTCTTCTTAAGCATCTGGACCTTCTTCTCCGCAGCATTCACAGCAGCCTTTGCTTTAGCCTCGGCAGCCACAACCTCCATATTCTAGATGTTGGCATGCTCTTTCACCATATCGAGTCCCTTCTCAGCCCGCTTGAGGGCTCTGGAATGCTGAGCGAGTTCTTCCTTCAACCGGAAATCCATTCTGCCTTTGGCCGTCTGGAGATCACCGAGGTCGTATAGAGACTTGAGAGGCTTTCTGAGAAAGACGTGCAGGCGGCAGGGTTGGTCGAAATCATTCTTGGTCGCCTTGTCCCCCATCACAAGAGCAGGCTGGCCAGGATTTCCGACACGGCAGATGTACTTCCGGCGACCATTGTGGCACTTGCGGACGATGCGTTGAATGGCTTGTCTCATTGTTTGTCCCTTGGAGGCGAGCTCCTTCTCGGCAGACTTATCGATGAAGCTGGCCACCTCGGACAACTGGCTCACGCAGGCCTCGCTATTGAGGTTGACCTCGGGAAACTAGTTGCGCAGACCGAGGGCGCCGGTTTTGGTGAAGAAGTGGTGGATACGCCGGGTGATTGCAATCTGGTTGTGCTATGGCGGACGCCGGTCGAAAGTTGCATCCGCCGGGGTGCGGACTCGGGGATCGTATCGTCTCCAAGAACGTGACGAGTCGCAGCCAATGTGAAGCCATTGATCTTGGCCATCTCGCCTTCGGGGCCATTTGGGCTGCGGTACAAAGTCTCAGCCGTGTTCTCTCAGTCCTAGTGGTCTGCGGCATATGTTAGCGGAAGAATTCTCATCGTGAAGGGCTAGCGGAAACTAGTGTGGGTAATGTGACGGGAAACGCGATGAGCCCGAAACTGGATCGGATAGAGAGTAGATTTCGAGTGTGAGATGGAGAGTTAGAAGGATCATAAAGTGACCGACTTTCATGGTGAGATAGAGAGGCTCATTGCGGCGCGTGCTCGCGAAGGTCACGTGTCTTCTGACGGGACAGTCTCCTCGTACTCCTCTGAGTTAATTGAATCTCATCACATCATATTAAGACCCTGGCGAGACTTCTGCTCATACCTCCAAATAATAAAGCAAAAAGCTGTCCTCACTAAATTCTCAAAAAAATCAAACAATGAGGCCATGCATCAAGGCACAGTGAGGATTAACTACCATACCAAGGTACTCCGGGAACGAAGTAGTCTGTCTCGAGCCCATGACTTCAAAGACTAGGTCTGTCATCCAGAGAGGCACCTCCCAGTCGAGTGTCCTTTTGAGTCCTAGACCGCTTGAACTCCGAGAGTCTCTTTGCACGGTTTCGCTCGTACGGCACCCCCGAGCGACCTTTCTGCCTGCCCGCCGTGTTGTTCTCAGGTTTTTAGGCTGCCACAGATCCAAAGAACAAGGTCAACCTGAAACGCAAGCAAATATGTTTTTGGTGTAGTACATATATTGTGACTCCAATGGGGAGACAAACAAAAAGCAAAAGAGCCAAGCACTAGAGTTGGCACGCAGAGCTTAGCAGGTCGATACTCGATACGATGTGTGTCAATATGTCTTAAACCCTTGTTTTTTTGACAAGCATATCGTTCCTTAGGGAAAGCTACTCCGAGGCGAGTGCGCTCTTAGATGTTAATACCACTGAACCTCGTGATGATTGGAGCGCGATATGGGTTGTAGCCTTATGTTTTTCCCGGGGACGCCTCTGCCTCGCCAGACCTAGGCATCCAGCAGCTAAGCTGAGCCTACCTAAGTTACCTTGGGTAGAAGTGCCCTTATGTCTTTGAAGTGGAGCCGCGAATGGCTTGCAGCAGACACTCCACATCCCTTCATAGTGTGGTCGACTCCTCCAACCCCAGCCTGTTGCTTTTACATGCTTGCGACTCCTGCCTCGCAGCAAACTTGTCCAACTTTCTTCCACTCACCCACCGCGGAGAATAACTCAACAAGCTGGCGCCAAAAGAAAAATCCACCCACTCACTCCTGACTTACAAATTTCATTTACTTGAAGCGCCCCAGTGAGACATTGCGGTAGATGTTTACCCAGATTCCTCGAAGAGCTCCTCACCTAACGCATTGTGCAGAGTCATCATGCCTGTCAGTTCTGAGCAGCTGGAGGCGATGCTGCCTACCATCCCGAGTACCTTTGGATCAGGCATCACCGCTGAGGTCGTCATCCGACTGCTTCATCTCAACCCCAAGCGTCGCCCGTACGCGCCTTCCAGACCTTCCATCATGTACCGCGTCGTCTTCTTCACCAATAACTTCCTTGAGCTCCGTCTTCAAGATCAGGATCTTGACCCCAAGTCTCCCATCTTCAGAGAGAAGCTCGTTGCAATGGTCAACAAGGACACAGTCACGAAGCGCGAGATTGCTGCTCAGGGTGCTGAGGTCGTCGCTGATGCCATCGGCCAGATCATTCACACCTACCGTTATGGTCGCATGAGATACATTTGCGGCATCTACATCGGCAACATCGAGGCTGAGGATTTCTTCGCCAAACCTAACAAAGAGACCAAGGCTCAGTACCAGGTGCGGATGCGAGAGGAGGAGGACATCAAAGAACTCTGGCGCATCCTTGATGAGATCAATAACATCTGGGTGAAGTGCTACAACAAAGAGAACGACAAGGCTAAGCAGGAGCAAGAGGCCATTCAGGAGGAGCACCACCAGACGGGATTGTGGCTGAGGTCCAGTCAAATGGAAGAGGACTGGAACAAGTATGTTGCTGAGCTTCACCAGGAATTTGCGACATGCTCGCCACTTCCCGAGGAGAATGTACCAGCTGGTAATGAGAGTCTTGCAGATATGATAGCATCTTTTAATATGCAGTCTCAAGACTAAGTGCTTTGGAGAAACCTTGGAGGGCGTTCAACTTTGTTTCAGGACCGCTATGCCAGTCACTGGCGCGTCTTTAGCTAGTCACGACTCACATCCAGCATAATGAAGTCCAGAGAGCTAAGTTCAAGTTTTATAATCCGATTATCTCCTTCTGCATTCTTTCTGCTGGCTCTTGCAACATATAACTTCCCTATCAGTATAAACTTGCCTCTAATCCATCTTTTCCGCAAAAATCATGACTCCTGACTTAAACGTGCGCTGGCTTTTGGGTTGCTCGAGGCGCCAAGGAGGAAAAGTGGGTCTGGTCCTACCCTCACCTCCTCCTCAGAGAGCATTCTCCTGCTTCTTTCCTCCCAAACCCTCTTCTCTCACGAAATCTTCTCGCTTCTGAAATACACCGTCCTCGCCAAGGGAACTCGGTCGAAACCCGTCCCTCTCAACACACATCGTGTCTGTCCCTGGTAAGAACAATATGGACAAGCTCAGTATGATGAGTCGATGACTAGGGATGCTGATGCTGCACAGTAGCAAAATGTCTACCGCGACCCTGGCCGCTCTGGAGCCATATGGCTCGCTCACTCTAAGAGGCTCAATTGGACTGATTGCAAAGCGCTTGCTATTGTTTACCCGGAGACGAAGCTTCTTTCGACAGCAAACGTCTCCATGATTCAACGCAAATACATGCCAGCCTCTGCCATACTTTCCACCGTTGTCAAGAACAGCGAGTTCTGCGGAGAGCCCGATGTGTCTCGTTACAAGTCTTCAGAGAACCTTGTGAAGGGTACCATTGCTTGTCACAAGCACGATACAAAAAGAGCCGAACTCGCAAAGGCTGCCACGGGAGTGTTCAAGAAGCTGTGTACTGTCCGTCACATGGCTCTGGCCGCCTTCTAGGATCGCTCTGCCGTTCCTTCTCATTCTGAAGCACTCTCAGACTCAGATGAGAGTCCGTCAAGACAACGACGAATGCGAGCTGCCAAGCACACTCGATCAACTTAAGCAGCTAAAGAACAAGAAAACGCAGAGGAGGAAGAGTTGAAGAAGGCCAATTAGCAGCAAAAGAAAGAAACTCAGGGAAACAAGAAGAGCACTAAGGAGGATCAGACTGGTCTCTTTGGTGGCGACGATGGTGGCCATTATCTGTTTGAAGACGAAGAGGAGGTTGCCACACGCTTCGATAAGAGCGAGTATTTGATGATGCAATTCAGCAGATACCAATTGTTGGATCAGAAGGCGCTGAATATTCTGGCAGCGGGGTGGAAGCCGTATCACGCAATGAACAACGAGAGCCTTGCAGACCAGCCAATGAAACAGATCCTGTGATAAATGCTTGCTAGGGCTTGACGAGCTCTCATCGTGATCGCGTCCACACTATGGTTGAAATCTCAAGCCCTACATCGCAAACATCACTCCAGCGGCGACGCCTGCCGCAATACCAGCCATCGCCATTCCAGTACACTTCGGCGCGGCGCCCTTCGATCCCGTCCCCGTCGCGGTCGCCACGATACTGTTATAAGCCTTGGCGTACTCAGAAAGATACTCGGAGACAATCTCATCGTCCTTGTCCGGCACGTTGTCCTGCCACCACTTCTGGTCTTGGAGGTCACTCAGTTTCCAACCCTCCATACCCATCGATGCCACGACTTCGGCCGAGTTGGTAGCCTGTGCTGCGGCAGGCCACACGTGGGACATCATGGTCGTTGCCTTGTCGCCTTTCCAGAACTTTGATTCAACGCTGAACAGCGCACTTGCCAGGCTCGTAGCCTGAGATCTGGTGACGATTGTTCCGGCAAGAATGCCAGAAATGTACGCGGCGGCATCTATCGATGTGGGAAACGACATCATTTTCTCGGCCGAAATCACTGGCATTAAGTGAGAAGCTGCATAGTGTCTGCGTTATTCCGCTAATTTGTTCGACGTCTTAAGGGAGAATGATAAGCAGCCTTTTGGGTACTTCGTGGGCAAAACAAGGAACGAGGAAAGAACGGGTGGGTCAAGGCGGGGAGACATCCTGATTAAATACAACGACCAACTGCCACTATCCGCTGCCAAGAATCCCTGCAGGTAAGAAACTTGGTTTTGTCCTCATTGCCATTGTTGAGAACCGTTGCCAGGCAATTTACTACGTCAGAAATCGTGTGGCACAGCCTCATGTTGGCTGCCTGAAACTGCCCATTCATTCCCACCCCTCTGCTGCCTAGATAATGTCTTGACAAGCAGCAAACATCCAAGTAAGGCCAATCGCCGGCATCATCTTTTGCAGGCACACGGGAACCGGGCAAGTCTGGCTTTGGTCAGTTTGCGTCGAACGTGAGACGTCCTGTTTCATTGGTACGCCGATGAGAGCTCTCCACTGCGGAGTCACGATGCGGAGCTTGGCGGTGCTAATGCGGAGGTCATCGCAGAGAATCGTGAGCCTAATTTGACGACATCCATCTTGGGCATTAGCTCACCATGGTTATTGGGTTTGGCAAGTTGTGTGTTTCCAGATACATTGGGTAGCGTCTCAAGGTGCCGAACTTGGTTGGGCTTTGGGGGTTTGATAAATCGTTGGCTTGACATCGTTAAACGCACGTGACGTGGGTATCTGTCAGTCGGATTGGAAGGTAAGGCACCGTAAGGTACCCAAGGTCCACCATCCGTCCGATAAGGTACCTCGGGTTTAGGCGGGTAGAGTCCTTTGCAAAAGTACCTGAGGTTCCTCCCTCTCAATTACCCCTTGGATAAATGGGGGTTAGAACTTAGTTCTTCCGAGACCACTCCCTTTGTGTCCGCTTACCTTACCTTGGACCTCATCTAAGGCGTTCATGCACTAACTAACTTAGGTACCTAGCAACAAAGTTTTGCAGCGTGCCACTTATTTTCCTTTTTCACCTTAGTCAGTTTGGACCGTGCCTTTACTCAAGGTAGGCACCTTAGGCTGCTGAGTCAGGCCATCCCCGATGTCTCTATTATCTCTCCACATTCAGGCTCGCACTATGACGCTTCTCCTACGGTGAATACCTCCCCAGGAAAACATCACCGACACGTTCGCCATCTCCAGACCCTAGACCCTTGGCACTTGGAAAGAAAAGCCATATACCACATTTCTTGAATTCGGACTTTGTTCCGCAAATTCATTGCCCGGCGAAGTTGCCCTTGCAACTTCGACGCTTCGGCAACCACAACATGTCCTTACCAGGAGTCGATGCCTCTGTTCAGGCGGAAGGTAGATGTTCAAGAGGTATCTTACTCTTCACCCCTCCTTTCTACTTCTCTCTTCCGCAACAATTTCAAGGCTTGATTGCTCACATTTATCGAAGGCACATCACCCCGCAAACGCCGCAAGCTGTCGCAGGCATTGGATCGGGTGGACCTATATTCGACTTCGAGCTCTCTCGAAAGACTTCCCCGGGACATCGTCCTCTGTGTTTGTGACCACCTGTCCACGCCAGACATGGTTTCTTTGTCACGAACCAGCTCGGCTCTCGCAAGACTTTTTCGGGGAAGGGACAGCAACAGCTTGCTCATCCACTTCGACTGGACACGTCGGCACTGTCAAGCCATGATTTGGGCCTGCAAGCATGGAGATGTGGCTTTTGCGTCTGCTCTGTTGGGATGCGGCTACGACCTTGACGAAGTTGATCGTCACTGGCCCCCCGACCAAAATATGGTTACACTACGCCCGCCAGATAATTGGTCCGATCCGTACGAAAACATCCATTGGACGGTTGGTCCGTCCCTAATTATCACCGCTATCAACGATAATCAACTGGAATTTTTCAGGTTTCTGTTCGCAAACGGGAACAGTATCACAAACGAGCCCTTGATTGTCAAAGATGCGTCACTCTACGATGCATCTGATTGCGACGACTCGCAAAAGGTCAGTCTTTTTCATCTCGCACGCAGTTCCAGGATGCTTCAGCTCCTTCTAGCCTTGATACCGGATCTTCCCATCGATGACCAGCCTCTCACGGACTGGGAGCCACTTCTATTATGGCACGTCGAAAGGCGAATGAGTGCAGATGGGCTTTTTGCCCTACTTCATTCGGGAGCTCGGCCTGATGGCGCAAGCCCAAAGAACGGACGTATTCATTTTGAAAAAACGTACGATGTTCGTTCTCCCGTTCTTCAGACGCCTCTTGAGGCTGCGGTCTTTCATCAGGATATATCGGCTCTTGAAGCCCTCTTGGGGTGGGGCGCAACTTTCGAGTACAATTCGGTTCGCGGAACCGCTTTGGGTGTTCGCTGTCATCTTCTCGCTTTTATTGCAGATTTCTTCTTCGAATCTCATAGCGAAGAATCTCAACCGGAGATAGTCGAATTTTTCAGCAACTGCGCATCAGATATTTTGAGAACTTGCATCTCGTATGGGCTGGACATTTCGGTCTCCTATAGGCGTACCATCTGGGAAGACAAGCGTCATCGTACAATGTCTGTCCAGCAGACATTACCTGACTATGCGCTAGAATACTGTCATTCAGTCAGTATGCTTCAGGCACTGGTCAGAGTCGGAGTAAAGTTCGAAGGACAGCTCTTCGATCCCAAGCAAGGCTTATACCCAACTTCCCGAACTATCCGCATACCGCACAGTTTGTTTCGGTATCTTACTTTCACCAATGGGTTCGGAGCGCCCCAGGCCCTACAGTGTCTTAAGAGAAAACTCCAGCTTTTGAGGCCTTGGGAAGAGTCACATCCTGACGGCAAGAAGGTCTCGTGGCAAGTCATCCGATATGCGCCAGTGCATATTATTGAAGTGACAGTGTCAACTATCATTGGTGTTTTGGGATCCTTGGAACAGCAGGAAGATTACATGGCGGCGCTGACGCGTCGAGGAAGAGCCTGAGGTGGAACCCTGCATACCCTCCGTCGTCTCGTGGACCAACTTCTTTCCGCCGGGGCTTCTGTGGAGGGAGAACTGCACGGCAGAACAGCACTTCTCTATGCCTTCAGCATTTCTCCCCAGTATCCGCAAACCTTTCAGACCATCGACCTTGCAACAGGCATCCGAAAGCTTTCTGGGTGGGAGAGGCAGGAAAAGCTTCTCGTTGCCAGCATCGATGATCTTTGGCAGAGACAGGATAATGCTGCTGCAATCATCAACGCCTTGATTGGTCACGGGGCTACCATCAAGGACGAAGATCGTGTTACTGCTTATGAACATGGTTGGATTCCCCGTCCGGAGTCGCTGCAAATGCGAAGGCTCCATGCCATTACACAAAGCTTCAGCATCACCAATATTCCCGTCACCGAGCCCCAGTCCACATACCAGAACAAACGGGAAAATGTGAACGACCAAGGAGAGGATCAGATGGAAGTACATTGAGGTCCTTCAAGAAGAAATTAATGACCAGCCTTTCGCAGAATTCGGTTCCCACATACGAACAAATTTCTATCAGCGCTCCTTTTGCGGTTGACGGTTAGAGGGTATCAACCTTTCTGCCATGAACTTGGCTGAGCTGGTTTCGCTAAGCTTTAGCGCAAGAAAGAAAACAGGCCGGACAGTGCCTCGAAAGTGAATGAGTAGGGGAAATGGTACCAAGGGTAATGATGACTTTGCCTTTGTTGGGACGGGCATAGAACATCATGTGGGAGTAAGGAAACAAAGTCAAAGATAATGTAAGGCAAGTGTACCTTAGAACTGAGCCACGTGTAATAACTTTAACGCTGTAGATAATTGCAGCATGGTTGAATGAGCCAGTAGCAAGTCGTCTCAAAGACATTCTTCGTTAATATTTCCACTGTACCTAGAAAAGTCCACGATGGCTCAAACACAATATTCAAAAGATCCTTTGGCCACGCCGTGTTAGGGCTCTTACATGGTTCCTCGCTCTCCAGGCCTTTATCGTGGCCCGAGTTTTTTTGTAAGGTTTTTATAAATCTATGTGTAGTCTCACTTCCTTTTTGTTACTCTCTTGGTAACTTTCGCCAACTTCCACCTCCCAGCCGTGTCATCATGCCTGGCTTCCTCTCCCAGATCGCACGTTCTTGGTCATAGTCTAGATAACGCCTGACGGCGAGGGAAAACGAAATACGGAAAGGAAAGTGATCTCCTATTTTCTTCATCTTCATTACAAATTCACCATCCAGTCTGCAAAAGTACTTGCCCCTGCGAAGCACGCGCCGAGAGACCAACGAGCAACATGGACAATCCCAACTGAGGCCGACGTCTGGGACAAGCGTTATGGCCATCACGTCCTGCGCCCTCCTTCTGCGCGTGGGTCGCTTGTCATCGTCACCAAACTATTAGCAGTGCAGCTTCTCGAGCCACGGCCGCTTGTGGCATTATTAACGCCCGCAAACTTCCGAGATGTCACGAGCCAGGATAATATTATAGGGAAAAGGGCTTAGTAGGCTAAGTAGGGAAGTCCATAGGAGTTAGGAGATATAGGGAGATATTAGGTAACTATTAGATAAGCCCTCTAGCCCTTACTTAGCAAACTAGAGAGCTAGAGAAGAATATTTAATATTAGCTATATCTAATTATATTAACTCTATTACTCTATATTATACTTATTTATAATATATTCTTCTCTCTTATTTATATTAATAAAGGTATAGATTAATAAAGTAATATAATATATAATAATATAATACCTACCTATAGGTTTATTAAGGAGATAAATATATTATTACCCTTAGGATCCCCTATTAAATAGGGGTAGTTAAATAGCTAAACCTAGGATAAGATACTTATTAAATAGAATAATAATAAGGGTATTAATAAGGGATTAAGTAGTTAATTAATAGAAGCTAAATTAGATTAGCTTATTAAAGAGGAAGAAAAAAAGGAGTAACTAAAATATAAATAAGAATATCTTAGAGCCTTAAGGGCTAGCTAATTATTAACCCTAATAAGTAACCCTATTACTTGTTAAGTAATTATTAGTAATAAATTAAAGAAGTACTAATTAGAGCTTTAGGGGAAATATCTCTTAATACCTAAATATAAAGGGGGTACTTAGACTAACCTTAATTAATTTATATTTAATCTTAATATATAATTTAAAATAAATAAGATTATATTAAACCTTAAAAAGGTATTATTTATTACTAGGTACTTAAAAGGATTAGTAGCGAAGTAATAAACCTTATACCTCTCTATTAACTATAGTAATAAGGCGAAAGATATTACTTAGGCGATAATAAAGGACTAGTTAACTAATAATATAGCTAATATAGGGTCTAAGACCCTTAATATAGAAACCTAGCTTAAGTAGACCTACTAATAACTAGGGTAATTATACTAAAGCTTTATTAATTATTATAAAGGGATTAAAGCGGAGAGCCCCTATTAATAACTAGAGGAGATCTAGGTAGCTAATATAATAGCTAGGCTAGACCCTAAGCTCTAGTACTATATTATAATAAATAGGTTACTAAAGTCGTAGCTTAACCTTAATACTAAAGCTAGAAACGCTAAACTTATAGTTAATATATAGATATATAATATACTAGTAAGGGACTAGGGGGCTAATAATAAGGGATAATAACTAGAGAGCTAAACCCTTAATTAGGAGGAATAAACTAAGGCCCTAAAGGGATAGACCTATAGGGATTATAATAATATTAATAACTACTAAGAGGATACTAAGGACCTACTATAAGATACTATAAAGGAAATTATTTATTATAATTATAAAAGAAAAAGCTATATTACGCTAAGGTACTTATATTATAAGAAGGATAGCTATCCCTGCTATAAAGGGAAACCCTACCCTAGTAAATAACTAGAAGAAAACTAAGTAGCTATATATATAATTTAATAGGATAGTAACTAGCTAAGTTATATTAAAGTAATAATATAAGTCCGAGTTATAAGTAGCTAGAAAGCTAGTATTATACTTATTAATTATAGAGCAGATAAGAATATTATAAACTAGAGGATTATAGCTAATATCTAACTAGAAGCTAATAAGTTAGAACCTATTAGGGGAATCCAAGTATCTAAGGGACCTAATTATAATATATAAAAGTTAGTTACTTAAATAACTAATAGTATAAGTATCTAATAGATAGCTTTATATAACTTTAGGATTAATAATAATAATAGATATAACGCTATCCTAGGGATCCCTTAGTATATAATAGAGTACCCTAATCTTAATTAGAGGGAGTTAGGCTAGACCTTTCCCTTATATAAAAAGAGTATTTACTTTATTATAATTATAAAAGAACTTAAGTATATTAAGAATAAAATAAGAGTAATACTTATAAGAGTATTATAAGTTAACTATATATTAACTATTAACTTCTAGGAGAATACCTAAGACCCTAAGGATATTAAGGGGATTAAGATAAATATCTTATTAGAGTACTAGGACTTTAAGAAGGTATTTAATATTAATTTAATAGGAATTATACTAGAGTTTAGAACTATTAGGAGCTACTCTATTAACTTAGAGCTTAGAACTAAGCCCTTATTTAAGCCTATTTACTTACTAGCTAAGAAAGAGTTAGAGGAGTTAAGAGACTATATCTATAAAGCCTTATAGAAAGGATAGATTTACTTATTAATAAGCTTAATAAAAGTATTAATCCTATTTATCTTAAAAAAGGGAGGTAAGCTAAAGTTATATATAGACTACTAGGGGCTTAACTAGGTAATTACTAAGAATTATACCCCCCTGCCTCTAATTAATAAGATCCTTAACTAGCTTTCTAGAGCTAAGTACTTTACTAAGCTTAACCTTAAGGATACTTACTACTAAATAAGGATCTAGGAGGGAGATAAGTAGAAGATAGTATTTTATATATAACATAGCTATTAGAAATATTATATTATACTATTTAAGCTTATTAATATACCTATTACCTTCTAGATATTTATTAATAAGTTACTTATAAGCCTAGTTAATATTACTTATATTATATATTTAGATAATATCTTAATTTTTACTAATAATATAGACTCCTATATAGAGGCTATAAAATAGGTACTTACCTCGTTAGAAGCTAATAGCCTCTATATAAACCTTAATAAGGATAAATTTTACAAAGGGGAAATTAAATTTCTTAGGTTTATAGTCTTAGTAAGGCCTCTAGCTGCTATATAGTGATTTTACCTACTCAAGTGCAATAGACCTTCTAACTCCGCGCCTCCTAATAATATATAGCCTTCGGTCACGTGATTATAACTTTCCTAACTATAGCCGTACTTATATATACCTATAGCCTCACGATCTTTAACTTTATATTAATAATAACGTGGTTTTTAATTATTCAAACTACGAAACTATTGACTTTTCCTCTCGCGCACTACCTGCGCTGCTAATACTACTTCTATTACTACTTCGTCCGCTAGTAGCTATACTATTATTAGTAATGCTCTCTCTATATTAAAGCAGTTAGCATAAGCTATACTTACTAATATTCCCCTAAGGGGCCTAGGCTACCTCTGCCTTAATAGTGCGGAGGACCTACTTAAAGAAGGGCTACTCTATAGGGTATATAATAACTTACCTAGCTTTTACTACTAAGTCTACTTACTTAGCTATAATATAATAGTAAGTATCCCCTCTAGGGGTATTAATAAGAGCCCTCTTAAGGGCTATACTAATAATATACTCTCTATATATAACGGAGTAGTTAAAAAAGGAGCGGGTTTTATTAATCGTATTAATACTAAACTCTCTAGCGAGCTCTTATATATTATTAGTATTAAAGGGTATACCTCGCGTAAGCTTAGTATTTTTATATATAGGGTCTAGTACTAATATAGTTAAGGGATAAGAATAAAGAAGAGGGAGAGGTATAAGGCCCTACTTATAGTAGCAGAGCTTCTTATACTTCTAGCTATTAGAACCTCTTAGGAAAGACCTCTTTAGTTAAGGAGTTACTTCTCGTATAGTAGCGTTACCTTACTAGAAGGTTAACTTTTTAGGTTAAGGAGTTATCTTATATAATAGCTTTCGCCTTACTAGAAGGTTTAGCGAGGGCGTTACTATAAGAGCCTTAGTAACCTATTTAGCTCTAATATAATTAGCCCCGGTGCAGCGCGTATCTAACTCTATAATATTTAGAGGGTTTACTTACGAGTAGTAGGAATATATAGGGTTCTTATATTATTTTCCTTAACTAGTAGAGGGTATAGGTTAAAATACCTATATAGTATTTCCCGAATTATGCCTGCGAACTAGGTGAATTTATTATAGTCTTTTTGCAAAGGGGCTGCGGCGTAATTCCGAGCTCAATAGTCTTAGTAAATAGGGTTATTATAGAATATAAGAGAGTCTAGGTAATAGCTAAGTAGCTAGTACTTATTATAATATAAGAGATTTACTAATTTCTAGGATTTATAGGGTTTTATAAGAGATTTATTAAGAACTATTCTAAGATTTATAGCCTACTTACTAACTAACTTATTAATATAGCTAAGGGATAGCTAGTAATAACTAGGGAGGTATTAGCTATATTCTATTAGCTTTACGCTTTATTTATAGAAGTACTTATATTATATTACTTTAATCCTATACTTTTAATTCAAGTTAAAACTAATATATTAGACTTTATAATAGGGGTAATACTAAGCTAGTTAGAGGGGGATATATAGAGATTAGTAGTATTTAGATCTTAGAAGCTTAAGGGCGTATAATTATAATATAATATATTAGAAGTAGAGCTACTAGCTATTAGAGAGGTAGTAGTAAGGTAGTAGTACTACTTACTTTACTCCTAGTATTATATTTAATTTATTACTAACTACTTAAGTTACTAGTACTTTACTAATAAAAAGACGCTTAGTAGCTACTAAGCCTAGCTATTATAAGATCTATTAATATTTAACTTTAAAATTAAATACTAGCTAGGTTATTATAACCTAGCTAATAGCTTATTATAGAGGCCTAAGTATACCCTAGAGGATATAGAAATTAATAAAGCTAGGGACTCGCTCCTATAAGACTTCTTATAACGCTTTAATAAGATTACTATCTAGGGGTAAGTAATAAGTAATAATAAGGTATCTAACTACTAAATACCTCGCTAAAATAATATATACCCTCGCTCTAGGAATAAGTTAAGGAGGCTTAATAAAAGGACCTCTTTTATATTAATAAGGAGTAGGAATAGTAAGGTATAAAGTAGTTATTAAATAATACTAGTACTCTAAGATAGTAGGAAGGGCTATATATCTTAAATAACTACTTATTTTAAAATAAAGTCCTTAGAGCTTTTTATAATAAACTATTTAAAGGTTACTAAGGGGTTATTAAGATATTAAAGAGGATTAGAAAATCATTTTCTAGAATATATAAAAGAGTAATATAAAGGAATATATTAAAATATATATAATATATTAATAAATAAAACTAAGATACTACCTCCTATATAATAAACTTATACCCCTACTAATACCTAGCCAGCCCTTTTAATAGATGTTAATTAACTTTATTATAAAACTACTATTATCTCTAATAATAATAAATAAGCTATATAATAATATTCTTATTATTATTAACTAGTTTATAAAATACTCCCTATATATCCCTACTAAGGAGTTACTTACTACTAATAAGTTAGCTATACTACTATTTAAATATATCTTCCTTATATTTAGGCTCTTAGAAGCTATTATATCTAGTTAGGGATCGCTATTTACTAGTACTTTCTAGTTTAAAATATACTACTTACTAGTTATTAAGAGGAAGATTAGTACTACTTTTTATCCCTAAACTAATAGCTAAATAGAACGCTAGAACTAGAGTATTAAGTACTTTTTAAGGACTTTCTATAATATTAACTAGAGTAACTAGGTAATATAGCTCGACCTAGCCTAATCTATTTATAATAACTCCTATTATAAAGCTACTAAGATATTACTTACTAAGCTACTAATAGGATATTCCCCTTATAGACCTAATAATATTAAACCTTAGTTAAGGGTTTTAGTCTTAGTAATATATAAGAGAGTCTATAGCTTATTTATCTAGAGGTAAGCTATTACTAACCTACTTTAGAAGTATAATAAAATATATAATAAATTCTATAATTAGAGGAGGACCCCTATTATTCTTACTATAAGAGATCTTATATTACTTTTAATAAAAACTATTAAGTAGAGGTAGCCCTCTTATAACCCTTTTAATAAATAACTAGGCTTATTTAGAATCTAATAGGTAATTAATAGAGGATAAGTAGATAACCTATAGATTAATAAAAAGTACTAAATCTATAATAATTTTATACCTATATAATTAGAACCCTTTTTTAGCTTAGCTATTTTACTACGAGATATCTTAATTAATAATAACGATAATATCTATATAATAAACTATATTATTACTTATAGGGGCCCTAGATATAACTATTAGTACCTTATTAAATGGAAGGGCTATAGCGAACTAGATAATTTATAAGAGCTATAATATAATATATCTATAGACTTATAAAATAATTATAAATCCTAAATATAAGTAAAAGTATTCTAATCCCTATGTAATTTAATAAGTAACTTAATAGTAACTTAATAAATAAATAGTAGTTAAGTAGAAATAGGGTATACTAGCTAGGTATCTTAATTTATTAGCTTAAAGGCCTGTAATAAAGTAAAAAGAGACTAGAAAAATACTTAAAAAATAACTATATATTACTTAGAGGTTATTAGTAGCTTACTAAAGGCGCTCTTAAAAACTTTATATTTACTAAGTATTAATACCCTCTTTACTAGGACTAGTTATATCCCTTTTAATATTATTATCTCTTAAAAAAGTAAATAGGGTAATAAATAGAGTAATTAGAACCTCGTAATATTACTTTAAGTTAGAAATACTAACTAGAGGAGTACTAATAAGGTATTAGTAGAGATTAAATTAACTTATTACTTTATTATAAGCCTTATTTATCTCCTTAATATACTTAGCTTATATATCCTATACCTCTAGCTACTTACTAGCTAGCTACCCTATCTCTAAGTAGTAGTAATAAAGCTCTTTATACTACTTATATAATAACTTAGTTATTATTTACTTATTTAGTAATTATCTTTATAATAAATACTAATAAGATAGTCTATTTCTTTAAATATAGCTTACTAGCGCTACTTCTCTATAAGGTACCTATAGATTCTAAGTAGTATTTAAGCTATAAAGATTAAAAGCTACTTATTAGTATAGCTTATAATATACTTACCTCCTATTCCTTATTATCTCTATTAGTATATATACCTCTAATAAGTATAGGAGCTAGTACCTAGTAGGAATAAATACTTCCTAGTATATTTATACCCTTATTAAGGTTAGATAGAGTTAACTATAACTAGACTTAGTAAATAAAACTTTAAAATATAATATAAAATAGTTATTAAAGACTATCTTTAGCAAGGTAGTTATTAAGAACTACTTTTAATTTTTAAAGGATCTCCTTACTTATCTTCTTTATAAGGTACCTATAGATTGTAAGTAGTATATAAGCTATAAAGATAAATGGCTACTCCTTAGTATAGCTTATAATATTCTTGCCTCTTATCCCTTATTATCTCTATTAGTATATATACCTCTAATAAGAGCGGGAGATATATAAAAAATAATATATTAAGAGGAGACTACTATATAAAGAGATTACTATATTATTTTTATATATTAAATACTAGATATTATAGTTAATATCCTATTAAAAGAGCTAATAGCTAGCGCTCCCCAGTATAGAGAATAGAATATATAGTATTACTAATTAGATTTATTTTACCTATAGTATAACCTTGCTAACGGAGGTATTCTGCTTAGAGCTAGTTATAGCTAGCGCTCCCTAGTAAAGGTATAAATATACTAGTAAGTACCTATTCCTATTAGCTACTAGCTCCTATACTTATTAGAGGTATATATATTAAAAGAGATAATAAGGGATAGGAGGTAAGTATAGCATAAGCTATATTAATAGGTAGGTTTTTATCTTTATAGCTTATATACTACTTAGAGTCTATAGGTACCTTATAGAGGAGTAGCACTAGTAAGCTATATTTAAAGAAATAAACTTTCTTATTAGTATTTATTATAAGAATAAATACTACATACGTAAATAGTATAGTAATCCCTTTATATAATACTCTCTTTTTAATATATAGGTCTTTATATACTTCCCGCTCTTATTAGAGCTATATATACTAAGAGAGATAAGGAGGGATAGGAGATAAATATACTATAGGCTATACTAATTAGTAGCTTTTTATTTTATAGCTTATATACTACTTAGAATCTATAAGTATCTTATAAAGAGGTAATATTAATAAGTTATATCTACTTAAGCTATATATCTCTAGAGATAGCTTTAAGGTCTAACTTAATAATAAGAGCTAGCTTATATACTACTTAAAATCTATAGGTATCTTATAAAAAGGATAAGTAAGTAGGTCCTAGAAAGCTTAAAAGTAATCCTTAATAATAAGGGCCTCGCGCTATATTCTAAGGTTTTATCTCCTAAGTCTAGTTAAAGCTATTTCTATTTAATAGTAATAAGGGTATAAATATACTAGTAAGTATTTATTATTTATTTAAAGAAATAGACTTTCGTATTAGAATATATAATAAGGATAATTACTAAATAAGTAAATAGTATAGTAATCTCCTTATATAATACTCTCTTTATAATATATAGGTTTTTATATACCTCTTACTCTTATTAGAGCTATATATACTAAGAGGGATAGAGAGGGATAGGAGGCAAGTATATTATAAGCTATACTAATTAATAGCCTTTTGTTTTTATAGCTTGTATACCACTTAGAATCTATAGGTATCTGATAAAGAAGTAGTATTAGTAAGTTATATCTACTTAAGCTATATATCTCTAGTAATAACTTTAAGCTCTAAGTTAATAATAAGGGCTAGTTTACATATTACTTAAAATCTATAGGTATCTTATAAAGGAAATAAATAAATAAATCCTAGAAAGCTTTAAAGTAGTTCTTTATAATAAGAGCCTCGCGCTATATTCTAACGTTTTATTTACTAAGTCTAGTTATAGCTAACTCTATTTAACCTGAATAGAGGTATAAATATATTAATAAGTACTTATTATATATTTAAAGAAATAGATCTCGTTGTTAAGATTTATAATAAGGATAATTACTAAATAAGTAAATAATATAATATACTATTTATATAATACTCTCTTCTTAATATATAGTTTTTTATATACCTCCTGCTCCTATTAGAGCTATATATACTAAGAGAGATAATAAAGGGTAAAAGGTAAGTATGTTATAGATTATACTAAGGAGTAGCTATTTATTTTTATAGTTTATATATTACTTAAAATCTATAAATATCTTATAAAGAAGATAAATAAGGAGATTCTTTGAAGATTAAAAGCGATCCTTGTTAACTATATTACTTAAAGTAATCCTTAATAACTACTTTATATTATATTTTAAAGTTTTATTTACTAAATCTAGTTATAGTTAACTCTATTTAACCTTATAATAAGGGTATAAATATACTAATAAGTACTTATTCCTACTAGCTACTAGCTAGAGCCTTACTATATATTTAGGGCTTGCTAATAAGGAGCTAATAAGAGCTAATAAGGGCTAATAAGAGTAGTATAGACTAAACTAAGCTATATAGACCTATATTTATCTAGACTTAAGATACATTAGCTTAATCCTTTAAAAGACTAATTAGACTTAAGCCTTTTATATATAGGGGTTTAATAATAATAAGAGAGGTTTTTTCTTAGGTAGGCCTAGCTTCCTAAAAGGTAAAGATTAACCTTCCTAACAGAAGGCATTTATTTTAATAATAGCGTAGGTCTATTTATCTAAGGTTTATCTACACTTATCTCGTATATCTATTAAGGTTTTAAATATAATATCTCTATTATCCTTTCCTTTCTGTATTAAAAATAAATACTATATAGCTAAGGAATCTAGGTTTACTAAAAGGTACTTATAATCCTTCTAGGTATTAGCTATAGCTATTAAGAACTCCTTAACTGAAGAGGTCTTTCCTAAGAGGTTCTCATAGCTAGAAGCATAAGAAGAGACTTATACCTTTAACTAAGTAGTCCTCTTACTTAACTTAGAATTAGCTTAGTTGTTATATAGATTTAAATATAGCTTAAAACTAGATATTACTATTTAATATTGCCTTAGCGTTATTAAACTAGACTTCTCCTCTATAAACCTACCTATATTAGATACTAGCATACTATTTACTATTATCTTCCCTAATATATCCCCTCTTAAGCCCCGAGACGTTCCCCTAGATAAATCTAATAATAACGCCCCTATAAGGCGCGCGCTTATCTACCTTATTACTAGAGCACTGAAATTATCTACTAAATATAATACCGTCTTATATAATATAATAAATAATATCTAGGAAGACGCTAAGTCTAATTAGGGTACTAATATAACTACTAATATTATTACTACTCTTCTAAACTAATTACCTATGTAACTTATAAGTATTCTATTTCATAATATAACTTGAGAAAACGCATATATACTTATAGCTTCTAGTTTACTCCCTTAATTCTTTCTTATCTATATAAATAAGGGTAAATAGCTTAATATATCACTATAAACCCTTAGTAATACTAGCCTTATTACGCTAGCTTATAGGTAGCTACCCTCTAGCCTTATAACTCGGATTCCTCTATCTCTAGAAAGCCTAATAAATATAATTTATCTATCTATTTAAGTTACGCGCGAGTAAGGATAGCTATTAGGTTTTAAAGTACTACTAGCTAGTTTTCTTTTCTAATAGGATATTATTAATTATCTATATAATAGCACTAGTCTTAAGTAAATAATTAATATTACCTTTAGTAATAGATTCTTATATTAGCTAATATTAATAACGCTCTTAACGCTCCATATTAAGATCCCTTAAAATATAATTAAAGCTAAGATAGTAGTAATCTCTAGAATATCTATAATACCTAAAGGTTTATATCAGAATATAATATAGTATTTTATATTAAAGTTTTGTATTACTTAATATTATAATATCTATTAAAACCTACTAGAGCTTTATTACTTATATTTCTAATAACTATATAACGCGCTAATTAGAATACTATAGTACTACCTAGCCCGACTACTTGCCTTTAGTAGTACTCTAGGCTCTAGGGAAATATTAGCTATACTTAAGATTACCTTAATACTAAGTAATAATAACTCTATTAAAGCAATCTAGTTACTATACTCTAATAAGCTCTATAATAACGCTGTTACTAAGTTAAAACTCGGACTTAATAGTCCTAAGGGTATTTACTATTTCTATACTTACTAAGCCACTTTAATAGCTATTATAAGCTATAGTTAATATAATAGTATAGATAAAGTTTAGGTTAATATTAATAGTATTATCCCTATAATCGCCTAGTATACTACTATTATTTACTTTAAATTCTTTATAGCTAGATATTTATATAGTAATTATTCGTAAGGTTTTTATAAGGAAGAAAGATTAGGCTAGTGCTAGCAGTAGAGGCTTCTCTATACTAGGTTAGATTATTTTCTAATTAAGCTAATATAGATTTTTAAGATCCTTAAAGTAGTAAGATATAGGTATCTAAACTTAAGATAAGTTATCTACTAGATTATAGATATTATCTATAATTATAGAAAGGAATTAGGAAATACTTACTTAGTTAGGGGGAAGGATTATTATTAGTTTTATATTAGAGTTCTCTATTATAATATTCTACTATTATTTATTAAAATATCTTTATATTACCTTATTGTTAATAGTTAGTTAGATAAGAGCTAACTAAGTTTATTTAAAGTTTATTATAATAGTAATAGTAATATAATTATAGAGCTTCTAAGTATCTAGTATAAGTAATACGGAAGCGGTATTATTTTAATTAATAGTTATAATTAAGTTCGGAATTACGCCGCAGCCCCTTTGCAAAAAGACTATAACAAATTCACCTAGTTCGCAGGTATAATTCGGGAAATATTATATAGGTATTTTAACCTATACCCTCTACTAGTTAAGGAAAATAATATACGAACCCTATAAGTTCCTACTACTTATAAGCAAACCCTCGCATAAAGTCGGACGCGCGCCGCACTAGGGCTAATTATATCGGAGCCGAACGGGCTACTGAGGCTCTCGTGGCAACGCCCTCGCTGAACCTTCTAGCAAGGTGCTGCGAAAGCTAATAGTTCTAATAATAGGGGTAGAAGTAAGAGTATAGGCTAGAATCTTTATTCTAATAAAGTAGTAATATTTGCCTTTTACCTTATAATAATATAAGATTCTTAGCTTACTAGGAAGAGTTATAGACTTAATAAGAGTACGTAGAGTATAGGTATTACCTAGGTTTAATCCTACCTTAGTAAGTATTAATAGAAGGTATCCTATAATATTTATACTAAGTAAGTATGCGAGCCTAAGAAACTCTAATAATATATCTTTAGCTTCTATAATAACTTATTAGGTATTTAGAGATAGTATACTAATTTTAGGGATATTGGCTATAGTATATTTATATTATCCCTTATATAAGATATTAGTTAGGAGGTTATTAATAATATTAGCGATATTTAGAGCTTCTAGTAGTATAGTAAACTTTAGGGTTTTGCCTTTATAGTAAGTTGCGTTAATATAGATATAAGGAGGTAAGTCTTTATTATAATCTAGTTTATCTTCCTAAGGGTTAATAGGTTTAATAGAAGCATAGTGGAAAGGGCTAGAACTAATAGGAACTGGAAAGATAATAAATAATATAGCTCTACCCACAAACGGGTAAGAATATTAAGAGTAGGCTCGAAGGATATATAGAATAATTCGTAGATCTAATTAAAAGAGATAATCTAAATCGGGTACTAATTTGCTAAGAAAATACTAAAAAATAAGGTATAGGATTATTAAGATACTAATCGTAGTAATATATATATATAATACTAAAGTTAACTACGCTCCTCTCCTCTACGCTCTACTCTATAGTTTTCTTATAATAAGTCTATATACTAAGGGAGCTTTCTAAAGGTTATATAGCTAAGTCTATATTATCCTATTCTAATTATCCCCTTAAGACTCTTTATAATATTATAAAGGAAAGTCTTAAAAAATAAATAAAACTACTTTATAGAAATAATAAATAAACTCTATTTATAGATCTAATTTATTAATAACGTCTTCTAGGTAGGCGATCTTATTATTAAGAAGGTCCCTTAGGTTTAATTATCTTTTACTATAGGTTATATCTTAATAATAGCTTTACTACCTCTTTCTCTTTATTATACTCCTTATCCTATTCTAATCCTTAGTATAACTAAAACTACCCGCCCTACTATACTAGGTATAAGAAGTAATAATAATATACTCCCTTAGGTATATTCTACTCGATCTAATCCTACTAGTTAACTCTCTACTAGATATAGTTTATATAGCTATAGTTATACTTATTTAAAGGACTAGGCCTCTTAGGATATAATAGTATATCTATAAGTATAGTTCTTAGGTATAGCTTAATAGCTATATAATAACTTAGCGTCTATAATACTTATAACTAAAGCTAATATCTAAGGTATTTAAGCTTATTATCTAGTATTTTAAATAAAGTAGACCTAGATAATACTAATAATCTATAAGTAGGTTAAGGAATATCTACTATAGGAGATAGTATATTATTATTATTATTTCTAAGGTTTACTATATTACTATTTAGAAGTAAACAAGTAAAAGGGTATAAAGAGAAGAAAGGTGCTTTCTTAAAGTCTTCTTAGCTTAATAGGGTATCTTATAGAGCTATACTACTATTAATAGTTCAGTTATAGAACTCTATAATAATTATAGATATATATCGGGTAACTAAGGGGATTTTAAAGTTAGAGAATAATATATTATTACTTAAGGTTATACTACTAAAACGTAGAGATAGTAATCCTTCTCGAATTAGAGCTCTAGCTTATTTAATATACTAGAGGCTATATATAAATCTATCCCTTTACTAAACTAAATTAACTATATAAGTATTAATTAATAGGGGCTTTCGGAGTTATTAAGGGGCTCCTATCTTATAATACTATATATTAAGGTCCTATATAGCCTTAATAAAGCGCTAATTACTATTCTAAACCTATATTAAGTTATAATAAAAGTAATAGCTAGTTAACTAGTTTATAAAGATCGCAGCCTAGTAATAATTACTATAGTTTAGTAGAAAGAAGGCCTTAGTAGTATCCTAAAGATTCTTCGCCTCTACTCTTTTAGGCTCTATAGAAACCTTATTAACTTCTTTCCTAAGTTACTAGGCTAGTTCGTAGATTAGGGTATAGATACTACGAGGGTAGCTCTTAATTATAAATATAAAAAAGGCTATAAACTCTAAATTATCTAACTCTTCTTATTTTATTAGCTTCCCTTATATATTATAGAGGTCTAATAAGGCCTTTAGCTACTATATAGTGATTTTACCTACTTAAGTGCAATAGACCTTCTAACTCCGCGCCTCCTAATAATATATAGCCTTTAGTTATATAATCCTTTCCTAACTATAGCTATACTTATACGTGCCCTACTAGATAGCCTCACGATCTTTAACTTTATATTAATAATAACGTAGTTTTTAATTATTTAAACTACGAAACTAATAACTTATCCTCTCGCGCACTACCTGCGCTACTAATACCGCCTCTATTACTACTTTATCCGCTACTATATTATTATTAGTAATGCTCTCTCTATTTAGCGTAAGCCGTACTTACTAATAAGCCCTAAGGGGCCTAGGCTACCTCTACCTTAATAGTGCGGAGGACCTACTCGAAGAAGGGCTACTCTATAGGGTATATAACGACCTACTTAGCTTCTATTACTAAGTCTACTTACTTAGTTATAATATAATAATAAGTATCCCCTCTAGGGGTTTTAATAAGAGCCCTCTTAAGAGCTATATTAATAATACGCTCTCTATATATAATAGAGTAGTTAAAAAAGGAGCGGGTTTTATTAATTATATTAATATTAAAGTCTCTAGTAAGCTCTTATATATTATTAGTATTAAAGGGTATACCTCGCGCAGGCTTAGTACTTTTATATATAGGGTCTAGTATTAATATAGTTAAGGGATAAGGATAAGGAAGAGGGAGGGGTATAAGGCCCTGCTCGTAGAGCTTCTTATACTTCTAGCTATAAGAACCTCTTAGGAAAGACCTCTTTAGTTAAGGAGTTACCTCTTATATAGTAATATTTATAATACCTTACTAAAAGGTCGACCTTTTAAGTTAAGAAGTTATCTTATATAGTAGCCTTTACCTTTAATACCTTATTAGAAGGTTAACCTTTTAAGTTAAGGAGTTATCTTATATAATAGCTTTTACTTTACTAGAAGGTTTAGTAAGGGTATTACTATAAGAGCCTTAGTAGCCTATTTACCTCCAATATAATTAGCCCTAGTGCGGCGTATATCTAACTTTATATAAGAATATTTAGAGCGTTTACTTATAAGTAATAGGAATATATAGGGTTTTTATATTATTTTCTTTAACTAGTAGAGGGTATAGATTAAAATACTTAAATAGTATTTCCTAAATTATACTTATAAACTAGATAAATTTATTAAAGTCTTTTTGCAAAGGGGCTGCGGCGTAATTCCGAAGTTAATATAGACTATGTTACTAGCGGCTAATTATAAGGGCTAATAGTAATTATTATTATAGTAGGTTTTTATTTTCGCGAGGGAGATCTAGTAAGCCTCCTATACTTCCTAGCGGATTTTATATTATTAGGAGCTAAATTTAGTTGCTATTTAGTATATTAGGAATAGGAATAACTTTGCGATTTTAGTAAAGAGGACTTTTTAGGGGATATACCTCGTAGTTACTAAAATAGATATATTAAAATAAGCTAGGATATGTAATAAGATATCCTCCTAGTTAGAGTAGTTAAGTTAGGAACTAATTATTACTTAGAATACATAAATAACTATCTAAATAGTTTATTTAACTTATCTATTAGCTTAATAATCATATATTACTAAGACCTTAAGCTAAATATTAGTAGTAGTATATAATAATATCTATAGGGCTAAGATAGGCTTAGGGTTAATATTATAGATAAAGACGTTAGGTAGACCCTAATTAGAGTAAATATAATAAATATATAACATAGCTTATTATTCTACTATCTAGTTAGTATAACTAATAAGACCTCTTATAAACTTAGAAGTTTTAAAAATAAGAAATAGGATAGCGTTATATCTATATATAGATATAAGTAAAGTAGTTAACAGAATATAAGGTATTTTAATTATAGTTAGGTTATTATAGGAAGCGTTTTAATCTAGGTTCGCTTTATAATATTCTAAATAGTATATAATATAGGATTATAGTTTATAATATATACTCTAGAAGAAGTAGCTCTTTTATAAGAGGTAATATATTCTTTATATACTAATATATACTCTATTATTTTAGGTAGCCTTATAGATGTTAGGTATAGCTATCCGTGGGATATAAAGTCGTAGGTTATCCTTATCTCTTAGGTAGAGTAGCTTTAACTAGTTAAGAAGGAAGCTATATAAGCTCTATTAACTAGTTTAAATTATTATATTCTAGATACGATAGAAGGTTAGGTCTATTAGTAGTGCTTATAGGATCTTATTATATATTTATTAAATATTACTAAGTTAGCTATAATTATACTAGTTATACTACTTGCTTATTCTAGTTACAGCGTTATATTAGGCACTTAGTTAGCTCTTTATTAAGCGTTGCGACGGGTTGTGATCTTGACTTTGTGGGATAGATATACTAATAGTATTGCTTCGCTATCTATGGTTAGGATATAGGATTTGTTATCATTAGGAGTCTCTATAGTATAGTTAGTATTATCTTATTTATTATTAGTAAGCGATATATATAGTAATAGCTTTAAGATTAGTAGTCTAGAAAGAGCGTTAGTATTAATATATTTATAGCCTAGATAATATGAAATAGTAATATAATCTATCTATTCAGCGAGTATAAGCTTCTAGTTTACTAGTTTATAGCGACCTTTAGGCTTACTAGAACTAACTATTTAAAAGGTATTATAAATTGCTATATAATCTAATAGTATATAGATCTTAGTATTATCAAGGGAGTATTTTAGCTTATAGAGGGATGAGACTAGGGCTAGTATCTCGACCTTTATAACTATATAGTTCGCTTTAGCTAGAGATAATATTTATAATAAGAAAAGGATAGGTCGTATTTTACTATTAAGCTATTCCTTATATAGCGCTACTCCGAGGCCCTTTGAACTACTATTAATATAGAGAATAAAAGGTTTAGCATAGTCTAGAAAGGTATAGTTTACTACTTAGGCAAGCTTACGTTTAATACAGCCCTATGCTTTTATAATATTAGTTTATACTTATTATTACTAGTTATTCTCCTTGCGGCGTTATATTTTCTTTGCTTTAGATATATTATCTATTACCTCAAGTAGGGGGGGGTAGCTAATATTATATAGCGAAAGTATTATACTAGGGGTTTTTAAGTAGCGAATTATAGAAACCTATTATCTTGATTTTAATTAATAGGTTAATAATCTATATATATTTAAAAATAGATTCGTAATAGTAGCTTATAAGACCTAATCCGCTCTTAAGCTCCTAGAGATTAGTTAGTATTAGTAGTGCTATAATAGCTTCTATCTTTTATTATATAGTATCAAGTCCTAAATAAGATATCTAATATCTAAGTGCTTTAAGCCTAGGTTAAGCGAAGTAATATTCTAATAGGGATAGGTAGTATCTAGACTTTTATAAGAGGTTAAGAGAGAGGTATAGGTAATCTAGGTCATCTTCCTTAGTTTATAAATAGATAATAATATTATTTATATATATAAGTATAAACTACTAAAAGTAGGGGCTAACTAGGTACTCTATATAGTACTAAAAGAAGGCTAGTAAGGATATAAAACATTTAATTAATATTATAAAACGTTTATACTTCTAATAGGGTATAATAAATACAATTTTCTATTTATTACTAGGTATAATTAGCTAATTAAAAAGTCCTTTAGTAATATTAATAGCTAAGAAGATAGTACTTCTTAAGAGGGAGCTAAGGATCTTATCTTATCTAAGCAGGGGGTATATACCTAGCTATATCTTAGTATTAATATATTAAAGGTTAATAATAATACGTAGTTTATTATTTCTCTAAATTATAAATACTAGTGCTATAGTAGGGTATAGTTCTCCTAAGGGTACCTTCTTAACGATATTAGCTTTTAGTAAGAGATCTAGGACTAGGTTTATAGTAGTCTTATTATAATATAATAAAAAATATAAATATTAGTAAAAGTTAGTAATATCTATATCGGTTTTAAATAAGATAGGTATATTAATACTATTATTAAATTTACTTATACTAGATATAAATAATAGATAGAACTTATTAATAAGCTATTAAACTTATTATTAGTATTAACTCTAATAGTCTAATATTTCTATAGCGACGTTAGAAGGGTCCTCGTTATAATGCTAGGGTATATATAGCGGATATCTATCTAGGTGCTTTATATTAAGTAGCTTATTATGTAGGCTATCTAGGCTTAATAAATCTATTAAAGGAATAGCTAAAGATATATTGATAATAAAGGTATTTATAGAGGAGGTAATATTAATATATTATAAGGAACCTAGGTATTATCCCTTGCGGATTATTATAGGTACTAAGCTAAAATTTAAGAAGGGAAGAGCGTAATCCTAATCAGTAGTAAGAGCGTATAGTAGGGATCTATAATATAGCTATTATAAGTTAGAAAAGGCATAAGGTTATATCATATAGTTATATAGGGTAACTAGTAGCGCTTAATATTAAATTAGTATAATAAATCTATAACCTAGGGAGAGAATACAATTCTAATCTCTATATACCTAAACTTATTAGCATTAAGGTTAATAAGGTATAGTTAAAGTAATAGGGATAGAGTTACTATTACTTATAACTAGATAGTTATTATTATATAAGTTAACCTAATAGATATAAAGAGCGTGTTTATATAAGAAATATCCTTTAAGGATAAGGTTATAAGATATAGAGTTAGTAGTATATACTAACTTATTAACTTTAAGAATAAAACTATCTTATCCTTATAGGATAATAGGAATAGTAGCTACGGAGGAGATTAAAAGTCCTCCCTACCTAATACCTCTAAGTTAGAAAGGCTTATAAGCTTTAATATTAATATTAGGGTAGTACTAGTTTATAATCTTCTACTTAATTAGTAATGGGGCTAGGTAGGTATCTAGTAGAGTGGTATATCTACTAGATAGCGTATAAATAACTACCTTAAGATAGGAGTAAGAGTTAAATTAGTAGGATATACTATTAATAAGAAAGGATATATAGCTTTTAGTATAAGTATAAGAGGGAATTTAGGTTATATATTTAATATATAACTAATCTAAGGCTTTATTAATTATAAGTAGGGTACTAATAGCGATCTATTTATCCTCTACTTATAATATAGAACTTTCTAGGGAAAGCTCTAAAGTAGGGGTAATAAGTAGTAAGATAGTATTATTATCCTTATATTATACTAGGTCTATTATATTTATATCTAATAGGGGCTAGATATTAGTTAAGGTATTTAGTATAATTAATATAGGTTTTAGTTCTCTAGTACTATAGGTAGCATTTAGTGCCACGAGAGTCTCAGTAGCCCGTTTAGCTCCGATATAATCGGCCCCGGTGCGGCGCGCGTCCGACTTTATGCGAGGGTTTACTTATAAGTAGTAGGAATATATAAGGTTCCTATATTATTTTCCTTAACTAGTAGAGGGTATAAGTTAAAATACCTATATAGTATTTCCTAAATTATACTTGCGAACTAGGTGAACTTATTATAGTCTTTTTGCAAAGGGGCTGCGGCGTAATTCCGAACTCAATAGGTAGCGTTTAGTATTATTATAGGGGATTTCTAGCTATATTTAGCTTTTAATATATATTATATTAATAGTAAGGATATCTTTATAGTATAGTTATAGCGAAACGCGCTCTGCGATTAGTAGCTATTCAGGGAGTTTAAAGATTCTAAGTCTAATAAGGAGTTATAGGAATTAGTTACTATTAGGATAGTACTTAAAACAGGTAGGATACTTAGTATTATAATTATATAATTAGTAATCCTTAGTTAGTTAGTTATTATACGTTGGATCTAAGGCTTATCTATCCGTAGTCTTAGGTTTATCCTTAGTAGGATCGTTATAGTTATAATAGCTTTATAAGTTATAAGGTTTACTATATCGTTCCTATAGACGTCTAGATTAAGGGTCTTAGTTATCTTAGCGAGGATAGAAGTCGTTATATTATTAATCATAAGGTCTATAGTTATATCTAGGATATTAGTCTTAGTATTAGTCTTAATAGCAATCCTAGTAGTAGTTATTTTAATATTAGTTATAATAGTTATAATCGTTATAAGGTTAATCCTTATAGTTATAACGCTTATAATCATCTATAGTATCTAACTAGTTCTAGATCTATTCTTAGAGGTTATAGCTACGCTTCTAACTAGCTCGTACTATATACTCCTTAGTAGTAATCTATAACTTTAAGTCCTAAAGAGTATTATAACTACTTAGGTAGATAAGGGCGCCTAGGTCTAGGTCTATACCTAATACGAGGTATTAGTATTAACTATTTTTATTATATTTACCTACTTCGTTATAGAATTGAATCTTACTATTAATATATATCTATAATATTAATATATCCTCGCTTATAAATATATGCTTGAGTTAGTTAGCTTTAATAAGTATAGCGCTAGAATCCTTCTAAAAGTATTCTAAGAGTAAAGTTATTTCTAAGTCTAAGTTAGAAATTATCTTAAGTTATTAATAATAAGGGAGTAAATTGAACTACTAACTACTATTTATCTCCTTTGATAGGATATTATAACTAATAGCTTAGGTAATAGTTGTAAGTCTATATAAGTCTATAAGGTATTTAATCTTATTAATATATAAAGATATAGGTATTTTTAAGCTATTATATATAAAAGTCTCTAGCTTTAACTTCTCCTTACTTAAATAGGAGTTATATAAATATAGCTATTACTAGTTATAACTATAGCTAAAAGGACTATCTTTTTAAATATAAGAGGAAGAAGGATATTTATTATCTCTATAATTAATAAGTCGCTCTAATTATTTAGATATAGATAGATAGTAAGAAGGAGCGTTTGATTAAATAGGGATAAGTTAAGGGTAAGCTTAGATAGGGAAGAGTATTTAAGAGAAGAACTAACGAAAAGTAACTAAGTATATATTAGCTAGAAAGGGCCTTATCTAAGTAGGGCTTAGCTAGTAAGATATAAGAAGCTATTCCTAAGGTATACTAGATTTAATAAGCTATTAATACCCTTAAGTCCTAGAGTTAGCTAGTTATTATATATAAAATAATAATAGCTAAGGGTTAGCTCTCTCTTTACTTTTATAATATCTTAGAGGGGATACTTCTAGTTTAAACTAAAAGTCCTCCTTAGTAGCTTCTAGGCTTCTTATAATATATTTAACTATTTATAGTAATTAATTAAAATAAGGAGCGAGGATTACTAAGGAGCTAGTATTAAGATTATATTAAGCTAAATCCTTAATACTCTCTTATTAAATAAGAGATAAGCTATATGGAGTATTAAAAGCTATATTAACCTACTTATTAGTAATATGCTATTTCTATTATAAGTACTATCCCTTATCCTATAGGTTAGTGAGGATATAGAGAGTATTAATATCTAATAATAGGAAATACTAAACTAGTAGCTAGCTAAGAGATATATATTACTAAGCTACTCCTTAGTAAAATAGGCTTATTTAAGACTTAAGAGCTAGGTCTAGAACCTAATAAAATACCTTATAAGAAAGCGCTTATTATTATCTTAAGTTAGATAGTAGTATTAGCTATATATTTAATATAAAACTTAGGGAAGTTAATGAGCTCTCTAAGAGATAAAAGAAATAACTATAAAATAATAATAGGTATTAAATCTATAGATAGTAATAAAAAAGAAGTATAAAGATAAGATTCTAAGATAATAATAGACTATATTAAAAGCTATATTAAGTCTAATAGACTTTTTAGTTATTATAAAATACTTAAGGGAATATCTAAGGGTAATAAGGGTAGTAAGACTAATAGTAGTAAACTAATATTATCTTCTAGGTAGGCTCTTATAATATATATAGAGGGTTCCCTAATATCTTTATTTTATATAGTAAGTAGTAGGGATATTAGTAATACTATTAGAGGCTATATAAGAGGAAGATGTTAAGGTTAAATAAGAGGTTAGAAGAGAGGTTAAAAGAGAGAAAATAAGGGGGCTTATATAGCTAGTAGGGCTAATTAAGTAAGAGGTAACTAGGTCCTTTTATAGAAATAATATACCTATTTAAAAGGTTTAAAAAAAGCTAAGTTACCTACTACTAATAACTATTCTTCCCTTATAATTATTAGAAGTAATTATATAGTTAATTTAGATATAGTTTCCCTTCTAGATTATAAACTAGCTAGGTTCTAACTATCTTATAAAACTAGGCTATAAGGGTTAGAATCCTAATAAGAGGGTATAACTATTAATAGAGGCTAAGGGGAAGTTATAGTTATTAGCTTAGGGGCTAGTATATAATCTGGTATAGAAGTTATAGTTAAAGGAGTAGAAGCTATTTATAGAGCTAAACTAGAAGTTATATCTTATGAGGTAGTAATAATTACTAATAATACTAAAGTAACTATTAATATTATTAAAGTAGTAGGAGCTAGAGATATTACTATCGTATTAAGTAGTAAGTTTATTAATATTATAAGGTCTTCTATAGGGCTTAAGGGGTTCGCTTTAGGAATAGTAGCTATAGTAGCTACTATAGCTATAACTATAGCCTTAGATATAAAGCAACCTTAAGTATTTCTTAGCTAATTAGCCCCCTATTAATAAACTATTCTACTAATATATAGTATATAAATTATTAGATATTATTTATAATATATAAACTCAAGGTTAAATCTCCTTAAGTAATAGGGATACTAGTTATATCTTAGCTAGAGCGACTAGGTAGAAAGGGAATTAGGAGTATAGACCATATAAATATAAGCTTACTTATTAAGGCCTAGGACCTAATAATCCTATTTAAAAGCGTTCTTATTACTATTATTAATAGAGTAAAACTTAGGTCTTAGACTTTATAATTATATTTAAGTTTAGATTTCTTATTTATAGTATAAAACGCCTATAGTAGGGGATTTATTAAGAAGGAATTTAGTTAAAGTAGAAGGTAAAAGGGGGTTATACTACTATATAAAGAGCTAGGCTCTATAATAAATAATAAATAAATATAGAACTACCTAAAGTAGGTAAATAAACGTCTCTTTTTATAAAGCTAGGTATAATATATCTAGAGAGACTAACTATATAGGCAGGGGTCGCTAAGGGAGAAGGTTTACCGTAGTAGGTAACCCGCCCTACGCCACGTAATAGCTATCCTCGTTTAACACAGGGCTAATACCAACGCGCAACTTAATAGTAATATGCCTTTTTATTACGCCTTTATGCTTCTAAAGACTTAAATACACAAATTAGAGGAGCTCCAGCACTAAGATAATATTCTAACTATAATTCTTTATCTGCTCCTTTATAGAGCCGACCTAGCTTTAGAGGACGACTATAAAAAGAGCGCCTTTTAGTATATATAGAATAGCGGATAGTCAGACCTAAACTTTCCTAAGGCTAGCGCTATTAAATATATCCTTAAGGTACTATTCGAGGATTTTTATAATATCTATAATAGTCTACTAGAAGGAATTATAAATACTAATTAAGACTCCTACTAGAAATAGTAGTATAGGGCCTTTTTATTATAAGCTAGGATAATATTATAGGGAAAAGGGCTTAGCAGGCTAAGTAGGGAAGTCTATAGGAGTTAGGAGATATAGAGAGGCACTAGGTAACTATTAAATAAGCTCCCTAGCCCTTACTTAGTAAGGCTAAAGGGCTAGAGAAGAATATTTAACCTTAGCTATACCTAAATATATTAACTCTATTACTCTATATTATACTAGTTTATAATATATTCTTCTCTTATATTTATATTAATAGGGGTATGGATTATTAGAGTAATATAATATATAATAATATAATACCTACTTATAGGTTTATTAGGGAGATAAATATAATATTACTATTAAGATCCCTTATTAGCTAGGAGTAACTAAATAGCTAAATATAGGATAAGATACTTATTAAATAAAATAGTAATAAGGGTATTAATAGGGGACTAAGTAGTTAATTAATAGAGGCTAAATTAGACTAGCTTACTAAAGTGGAAGAAAAGAAGGGGTAGCTAAAGTACAAATAGGAATACCTTAAGGCCTTAAGAGCTAGCTAATTATTAACCCTAGTAGGTAACCTTATTAATTACTAGGTAGTTATTAGTAATTAATTAATAAAGTATTAATTAAAGCTTTAGGGGAAGTATCTCCTAATACTTAAGTATAAAGGGGGTACTTAGACTAACTTTAATTAATTTATATTTAACCTTAACGCGCGATTTAAGATAAATAAAATTATATTAGACTTAGAAAAAGTATTATTTACTACTAGGTATCTAGAGGGACTAGTAATAAAGTAATAGACTTTATACCTCTCTATTAATTATAGTAATAAGGCGAAAGATATAACTTAAGTAATAATAAAGGACTAGTTAACTAATAGTATAGCTAATATAAGGTCTAGGACCCTTAGTATATAAACCTAGCTTAAGTAGACCTACTAGTAACTAGGATAATTATACTAGAGCTTTATTAATTACTATAAAGGGATTAAGGTAGAGAGCCCCTATTAATAACTAGAGGAGATCTAGGTAGCTAATATGATAGCTAGGCTAGACCCTAAGCTCTATTACTATATTATAGCGAATAGGTTACTAAAGCTATAGCTTATCCTTAATACTAGGGCTAGAAATACTAAACTTATAGTTAATATATAGATATATAATATACTAATAAGGGACTAGGGGGCTAATAATAAGGGATAATAACTAGAGAGCTAAACCCTGAACTAGGAAGGGTAAACCGAGGCTTTAAAAGGATAGACCTATAGGGATTATAGTAATATTAATAACTACTAAGAGGATACTAAGGACCTACTATAGGATACTAAAAAGGAAATTATTTATTATAGTTATAAGAGGAAAGGCTATATTACCCTAAGGTACCTATGCTATAAGAAGTATAGTTACTCCTACTATAAAGGGAAACCTTACCCTAGTAAATAACTAAAAGAGGACTAAGTAGTAATATATATATATTAATAGGGTAGTAACTAGCTATATTATATCAAGATAATGATATAGGTCTAAGTTTTAAGTAGCTAGAAAACTAGTGCTATACTTATTAATTATAGAGCTAATAAGAATATTATAAACTAGAGGATTATAACTAATACTTAATTCGAAGCTAATAGGTTAGAACCTATTAGGGAAATATAGGTTTCTAAGGGACCTAATTATAATATATAGAAGTTAGTAATCTAATCTTAATTAGAGGGAGTTAGGCTAGACTTTTCCCCTATATAAGAAGAGTATTTACTTTATTATAACTATAAAAGAACTTAGGCGTGCTAAGAATAAAGCGAGAGTAGTACTTATAGGGGTATTATAAGTTAACTATATATTAACTACTAACTACTAGGAGGATACCTAAAACCTTAAGGATACTAAGGGGATTAAAATAAATATCCTACTAGAGTACTAGGACTTTAAGAAGGTATTTAATATTAACCTAGTAAGAACTATACTAAAGTTTAGAATTACTAGGAGCTACCCTATTAACCTAGAGCTTAGAACTAAGCCCCTATTTAAGCCTATTTACTTACTAGCTAAAAAAGAGTTAGAAGAGTTAAGGAACTATATCTATAAAGCCCTATAAAAGGGATAGATTTACTTATTAATAAGCCTAGTAAGGGTACTAATCCTATTTATCCTAAAGAAGGGAGGTAAGTTAAGGTTATATATAGATTACTAAGAGCTTAACTAAGTAACTACTAAGAACTATACCCCCCTCCCTCTAATTAATAAGATCCTTAACTAGCTCTCTAGAGCTAAGTACTTTACTAAGCTTAACCTTAAGGATATATATTACTAAGTAAGGATCTAGGAGGGAGATAAGTAGAAGATAGTATTTTATATATAATATAGCTATTATAAATATTATATTATATTATTTAGGCTTATTAATATACTTACTACCTTCTAGACGTTTATTAATAAGTCGCTTATAGGCCTAGTTAACGTTACGTATATTATATATTTAAATAATATATTAACTTTTACTAATAATATAAGCTCCTATATAGAGGCTATAAAATAGGTACTAGGATAGGATAGGATAGACTTGGCTGCGTAACTTTTAGAAAGCTCCCTTAGCGCATAGACCCGTTATAAGGAGACTATAGAGTAGAGCGTAGAGGAGAGGAGCGTAGTAGAGGGGAGGATAGTATTAGTATTATTTATTAGGACTTTAATAACCTAATACCTCGTTTTTTAGCAATTTCTTAGCGAATAGGTACCTAATAGAGACGATGTCTTTTAATTAGATCTATAAATTACTCTATATATCTCTTAAGCCTACTCCTAATATTTATACCTATTTATAGGTAGAGCTATATTATTTATTATCTTTCTAGTTCCTATTAGTTCTAGCCCTTTCTAATAGTACCTAGAGGCGGATTCTTTTTACTCTTTTTAATAGCTTTTATAGGCTTCTTAGA